>CM056995.1:275513755-275731255 GCA_029891345.1 Dryococelus australis
ATTAGGCTAATTCAGCTTTAAGTAATTGCCAATGTAGTCATCAATTTTATATTTTCTGCTGTGTTGTTATTCAATTTTTATAATAAGGTAGCAAAATAGTATTCTCAGCATTATTTTTCATACTGTATTTAAGTGGACAGCAGCATATATACTTACAGCAATTTATAAATTTTATAACAAAATATTTATTTAAAAAAAATACACTTGGGACAGTCATATCGTATGTGTCAGCAGTTAATTCCTTTCCTCAGCAGGTTTTAACCATTTTTCAGATTAAAATATTTGCAAAAAGAAATTACATTCCAGGACTGAAATAAATTATGTTAAAGTATGAACAATTGTACACATTTATTTTCAGTAACTATTTTATTTCTCAGATAAGGCAGTCGGGAATATTGTAGCCCTAGGCCCAGCATAGGTTGGTTACAAGGTAGTCTTTTACATGAAAACAATTTAAGAAGTTAGGTAATACAAAATGGTCAGTGGGTCAGAATTTATTCCAAGTAAAGGTTTATACAAATTTTTTTAATACCTGCAATGTACTTTTTCATCCACTCTCATAACTTTGGGTGATCGACTTTTTGCAGTGGAATGTTAGCTTCCACGAAAGCGGGGGTTGTTGAAAAAACAAATTCTTGTTTTTCAACTTTCGTATTTTTCGACAGGGAAACACGATCGGTAAACAAAATTTGACGTTTTACACCAGACGTCGATGCACCCTGAACTTGTTCCGCTTCCATCACGAAAGCTTTGTTTTTGTTATGAGAAGCACTGCCCTGGATGTGCTTTAGACAAGTGTCCTTACTAAACAATTATATTCGTACAAAAATTTTCATGTAAGTATTTTATTAACTTTGCCAAATACATAAAACCCCTTGTGAGAAAATTCTTTATCACTGTCAAATACTGTTACAACCACTATTACTACACACGTCCGGCATCTTTGTTTAGCCTTTAGCATCACGTTTGTTTATCGGCCCTTAGCAGCAATATTATTATATATCGCATGTGTCACAATATATATTGTAAATTTGCTATATATCTCGGAAACTACGATATATAATGTGATTCTCATGATACTTATCGCAAAAATGTGTATAATACATTTTTTTTTTTGTCTCATTGCCGTGCGTTTAGTTATATTTATGTAATTCACCACTTCTGAAATAACCTCTTGTTGTTTTAATCGCGAACTTGTTCATTGTAGCAAAAAAGAAAATAAATAATATTAGACGTCTCGGACTACACACTGTGTATTTACAGAGCACAAAACACAAAAAAAAACACTGAATAAATGTGGGAATATAGTACATATGTATAGGAAATAGGCACTGTAGAATTTTATTAGATGTTTAGCAAACAATATTGCAATGTTTTCAGCAACAGCCATGTTGATAATGGCTAGCTAGGAGCAGCAATGCCATATTTTCGAGATATCAATTTGCAATGCGATGTTGCCAACAACACTCACAAATTTTAGCTTGAATATTTTTTCGCAAAAATTGCGAATGGATTATGTATCAAATTGTAACACTAATAAATATTCCCAGAACATTATAAAAAGGCAACCCTATTCAATGCACTTTATCAATTACAATATTCAAGACGTACATGAGAAAATAATTTCGCTGCTGTACAAGAGGAAGATATCTTATGTAGTTTGATGCGTGCCCAGTTAAGTCGGAATGGCACATTGTCTAGGATGGTAACACTAACACCAATGGCGTGTTTTTAATTAGGCTTAACGGTGTTTGGCGAGGGGTGTTGGTTACTGATTTACACCGTCGTCCTGGGTGGTGCTGGTGATGCTGTGTTGGTCTCACTCAGTGGCGGTTGGCTCGCCCCATTTTGAAGCGGCGTTTCCGGGCGGACGTCTCTTTGCTCCAGAAGTGTGGATTGGATCAGCCGTATCTAGCCTCGGTCTGATAAACTTACCCTCTCAACACCGGGTGGTACTCCTGGCTGGTAAGGAAGGACGGTGAAAAGTATACTATTATGACAGGAGCAGCCGCAACTGCTGGCGTCTGAGTGTGGTGGCGCGGTCCTGTTCTGCCTGCCTTTCCTTCGTAGGAGGTGGTAGTGCAGACCACTGTTTGGCAGCAATGTAAACTTTGTATTGTTTCCTACACTTGAGGTCACACCTTACCTTGTAAGGCATAGAGTAATGCGGCTTAACAGTTTACGTAGTACACCTTGACAAGAACAGTATCTACAGTGTTCACCCAATAGCTGCTTGCTGGCACGAGCTCGGTAAAAGTCTCCACTGATCTCCCACACTTCGCGGGCTGATCAGAGATAGGGAGCCATTTGGACTGCCAAGCCTCTACTGGTTGTGCGTTCAGGCAAGTGTCAGGCTATGGTCGCTTCAGCATTAACTTAGTTCTCAAAGCGAGGAAATAACCCGGGCTGTAGCCTCTCCTTGGATGAATGTGTTACTAGTGGTAGGAGATCCACTGTTTCTCCCCTTTAGCAATGAATTAGTGCTCTGGTTACTGGAAAGAGATAGGTGGCCGTCTAATGTGTGTGCTTTTAGGCTCATGGACTCCTAAAGAGGGTCCGTAGTCAGACAAATTCGGTTAACTAACAATCTCCCGGTTCCTGTCTGCAGTGCACATCATATCTTGTTTCTAGTCGGTGAAACAGAAAAGTACTCTAAAGAAGAAAGAGCTCAAGGATAGAGAACAATAGATGTTTGAGAACTCAATAAACATGTGACCCGTGCTACCTCCTACCGAACAGTGGAGTGCTGAAGGTAACCGAGTTATCCAGGTGTAGGCGGCCTGGTTCTAGGTTACAAGGGAAAGAATATAGTTCTAGACGAATACAAAGTAATTCACTTTGTATTCGTTAAACTGTACTAAGTAAACTGGTGTCTAGAAGAGACAAAGCGAATTTAATGGGTGTAAGCGTGTTTGCTGGATGACTGATCGTCGTAGTTGGAAGTAGCCACTTTGGGGTGTACTTAAGACTTGGAAGATCTCTGTACGTCCCAGCACTGGACAGTGCTTGAGATGTCGCGAGAGATGAAACAAGAATGACTTGTGAAGCCACGCTGCACACTGACTTATTTAGGGCTGAAATCAGGGCTGCTGCAGCGGGGTATGGGGAAGGTGCGTGACGTCCTTCTGCTGTGGCGTGGGAGTTGAAAATCTCTGGTCAGCAGTAGTCACCAATAGTCAGCAATACTGCTTCGTTCATCTTCCGTAGCACTCGCCCTTGCCCAATGGCGGGCGGCTTGTTGGCTCTCAGCGGGGGGAGGGGGAGTAAGCTGCGTGGCCGCTGGTTGCTTAACCCTGTGATCACGTGCTCGGGTGCCCGGGAAATTTAAGCAACCAAGAATTTATGTGCAACATTTTGTGTGCACAACTCTCGTGGGTGGTTGATGCAGACAACTGTTAGGTAGGTTGAAGTAAGGGTATACTTCACTTAAAGAGCTATGAGTCATAATCGTAGTTAATTAGTAGTAGGAGCAGCATGTGCCAAGTTTGCATGCCCACTGCATTGCTGCAAGTGCAGATTGATAGATGTAGTTTTGTGTAACATGTTGCCATAGTTTTGCTTTCTCAAGTCACATTAACATCTGTGGAATAGTAATAGTGCAATGAACATTCTTAAACAATGCACATAATACAAAGTTTCTGTCTCAAATGTTTTGTAAGGGAGAAATTAAGTCTGAATTTACTATGTTTGTACATAATCGTGATTTAGCAATATTTATGGGAATAGAAAAATTTGGTGTGGCCTATACTTGAAATATTAATTAGCCCTAATTTTTCATCAAAAACTTCTGGTGCTGCCTATAAATGCCAAAATACGGTACATTACATTACGGCTGGCCACTATAGAAAAATACTCTACACATCCCAAAATTTATGTAATAGTAGTTATTGTGTACTCTGTTAGTAAAATTATAACTGTATTAGCTGATGACAGCATTAAAATAAACTGTCCAATACGACTGTGACTTGACCCACCATCTGATGACTGATGTATAGCCTATGTAAACAAAAAGTAAACATTGGTGCTGCTTTTGCCAAACGTTCTAAATCTTGGCAACACAGCCGAGACAGTTGCTACCACCATGCAGGTATTGGTGTGAACCACTGGACATGAGTAGTGACCATTGACCTGTGCTTTTTATGTATTAGAAAGATAAAAATTTTTTACTATTTTCACATATGCTGAAAATTTCTAAAAATTGTGAGTTAAATTAATTTTGTAACATAAATTTTTGTTGTGAAAGCAAGGGAAATAGTAACTTAACTTTAAATGTGATTATTTATATATATTTGTGTGTGTGTTTGTGTGTGCATATGTGTGTGCATGTGTGCGCGCGCGCATGTGCCTGTGTGTCTGTCTCTCTCTCGCTACTCTCTCTGTGTGTGTCTATATATATATAGACACACATACATACATACATATATATCAAATTTAAAGTTAAGTTACTATTTCCCTTGCTTTCACAACAAAAATTTATGTTACAAAATTAATTTAACTCACTATATATATATATATATATATATATATATATATATGTATATATATATATATATATATATATATATATATATATGCTTGCAATTATAATGATAGAGAAATTTATGAAACCGCTACCCAATTTCACCTTAACAGCAATTTTGGTTTCTGTATTTCAGTGTTTTTTTTTTTTTTTCAATGTATTGTATATAATGTGTTTCCAGGTGTTCTGAGAATATTTTTGGAAAGTGTGGTTAAGTTGAGTGTCTTTTTAATTGCAGGAAAATAGATACATGTTTGTGTGGTTGATAGTTTATTTCTTGTGTTGCAAGCTGCAGGTCTGTGAACGAAGTTTGAATACTTCTGTAATCACTTCACTTCACATTTGGCCTGTAAGTGTTTCTCCTGTTATTAGCATTACATCTGTGTTAAGCTGTTGAGCTGAGAATGTGTTTGTAGGAAACGTTTTTTACTTCACACTTACTAAAACACAAGGAAAGAAAAAAAATCTCTTCATATTTTGTGAATGTCTGTATATGGTTTCCACACACTTGGTGTGTGGTGTACTACTTCGGTAATCATTAAAGGCACGTCAAATTTGCAATTGATATAAATGCGAAATAGATGTGAAATTTTTGGTTTTTAGCTGAATATTTGCAAAATTTTATGAAAGTTTATGAATGGGAAAAAAATATCTGAAATAACTATCTTTTTGAGTAACTACCTCTGTTTACTATTCCTTGTACTTTTATCAGTATTGATATTGTTTTTCGAATAAAATATAAGAAATTAGGTAAGTAAACTGTCTGTTTTAGCGGCAAAATACAGATCCATGTATGTATTTTGTTCATGCATTCGTGTATAAACTCTGGCAGCAGGAGGCAGCAGTCGCCGCCAGGCCGCCCTCCATCCATCGGTCAAGCTCAGACTCCTCGGTCAAGCTCAGACTCCTCGGCAGCCATCCACACTTAGCCCGCCTCTCCACAGCCACCTCTTTGTTCCCTCCCTACCAACAGGTCATGCCCATACTCCTCTGCTCTCTTCTTCTATCCTACCTTGTAGCCACACCCATACCCCTCTGCCCCCTTCCACTATTCTACCTTGTAGCCATGCCCATACCCGTCTACCTCTCCTTTTGGTCACCTTCCGTCTCGTCACGCCCACACTACTGAGCTCCCATTCTCTCCCTCTTCTTCTTTCGAATAGTTTTGTATCTTCCTCCCCCACCAACACCTTGTTTTTTCACCATTCACGTCCTCTTGTCCCTAACCCCCTACATCCTGTGGCTACATCCATCACAACAAGCTGCCTCTTTTTTTTTTGTCTTACTCTCTTGCAGCAACTCTTTTAACATCAACCGAGTTCAAGATATAATTCTGAACATGACAAAGGGCAACATGGCTCAGTCCTTTTTTGAGTAATTGTGGAACGCAAGTATGTCTTCACCATATGAAAACAAAAGTCATACTTCTGATGTCATTTGTTTAAAATAATCTACAGCATCATCCACACAAGAAACACTGTTGTTTTTAAAAAAACATTTTTAGTTCCACTTGCAATGACGCTGTGTCTATTTCTGAGTATTCACTCAAATCGGAACAGTTTTCTCCAGTCAGTAATACATCAAGTTTAAGTTGATATTTTATGCCGGGTTGATCAAACCAATTTTTTAGCTGACAGACTGCAGTATCTATAACTTGAAAGTACTCTGTCTGGAAGTGGTCTTCCTCAGATGAAGGTACATGATGTGATGTATGTCATGTGAATCGTGCAGGTGGCTTTACTGGTCTTCGACATGAGAGAGGCTGCAGATTAAGTTGTTCAATACTTTTTTTACAACATGAAAGCAAGTTCTTGAAGTAATTGTTTGATCACATCTTCTGAAGATCTTTCAATACGATTTCGATAGGCTTCATTAATCTTCATACAGTTTTTTGTTTGCCTTGAAAGGTTTTGTTGAGCAATTCAAGGTGAGCAATTACTTCTCTTGCCAAAACAACCCTAAGTAGGTGGTCCCATCTTGAAATGTATATAAAAGTCCACTTGCCTTTTCTTTTTTTGAGCAGATAATTCATCTAAAGTCTTCAGCAACAGATCATATTTGTTAACTATCTCATCTATCTGTGACTTACGGTGGATCCAGCGGGTAGGGCACAAAGGTTTAATTTTAATTCCAATGTTCTTTACAGGAGCATCCAAGTCTAAAGACTGCTCTACAATATGGGTAAATGTTGATTTCACTTTTATTAATTTACTGAACAATTTACCAACTTCATGATCCCAATCCAATGAACGTTTCACTGTTTTTGATGCTTCACAGCAATCCATCATTGCCAAATTAACACAGTGTGTGCCACAATATACAAACAGCACCAATAGTTGCTTCTCTGAGATAAGTACTTGAGCATCTTTCTGGGAAACACTCATATTTACAGCCCCATCATATGTCTGCCCACGAAGGCAAGCAAGAGGCAACTGTAGTATTAATAAAATGTCCTGTATGAGGCACGAGATCGCAACACCAGTTGTTGATGATGCCTGATAAAACCTAGATAGTTTTCTTGAGGCTCAAAATTTTCATCCACCCAGCGCACACAAACTCTCTTGTTCAAGTCCTGATACATCCTGTGTACCATCACATATGACAGAAAACATTAGAGGATCATTTGATTTGATTTGATTTTTTTCACACAAAATTTGGACTATTTCATGTCCAAATAATTCAAGAACTTCATTCTGTATTTCCGGGCGCATCATTTTCCATCTATCTTGCTGCAGTCAATCAGTCATGTGGGGAACATTTAGGCTTCTAGTTTTAAGAGCTCCATAAAATTTCCTTCAGTATTCAAGTGACCCTGCCTAGCAAGGTATTTTAATGAACTTAGTATTACTAGCAGACATTCAGAAGCTATTTTTTTGCTTAGCTGCTTTGGGTGTAAACAATTGTTTTTCTAAGGGTGCTTTCATCTGTTAAAAACTCAAAACAGTTTGGCTATGTGATGAAGACTTTCGATGAGTTTCAAACTTCTCAATTGCTCTTTTCCAGTTTTTAAAGTATTTTCTTGTGAAAGTGTCATCCATTTTCATTGCTAAATTCTTTTCTGGACACAAATGAGCATATTGATGACAAAAGAAACAGCAAATTCCATCAGTACCATTGATTACATGCAACCATTTGAAGTCTCTATACCAACTTATTTGAAATGTAAGGCTGCTGCCTTTAAGTTTTTGAGTTCGGAATTCATCAGGCACAACATTTGGCTGGTTACAATCAAGAGAAACACTCACCTGAGGAAGAGTGGTACTATCTTCTCCTAGATGTAAAATAGTTGACTGGCGCTTGCTTGATGATGTTGATGGAGAGTAAGAACCATTTTCAGTAAGTTGCAGTTGAGTGCTTGTATTTGTACCACCATCACTAGAGCCTGCCATTTTCTTCTCTGGAGGGCGGAAAAGTTTGAGTATTACTCAGAGGACTTCGTATTTGCTGTGACCCGTTTATTTTTTGTCAAAAACTTATCCATTTTACTGTCTCTGCCAACGTTTATACAGATCATATTTATTTGTCATTAATCAAAATAAAATATTATTAGTTTGATGAAAACATGCACGCACATCTTTTACACTAAGCAGTAAGGAAATACGCACATATCAAGTCACTTGCACAAAGTAAACACATATGAGAAGAGGTACAGTACAAGTTCTATATAAAACACTATTTATCTATCTTCACAGGTTTTGTCGTCTTTTTATTTTATCCTCTTTGTATATACAAAACACGCCGTCAATAATTTCTGGCATATGCAACTTTGTATTTTTTCCATTTTGTTACCGTTCCCATGTTCTGGCTTTCTCATGGACTTGTTGGGCAGGGGGGAGGGGGGGGCGGAAGGATGCTGCCACTGCCGCAGCTATTTGTCTGCCTGTTGAATATTGATGATCTCACATTTGTAAGAGTTCAACACCGTAGCAGGTATATACTGCACTGTAATACAGCACTGAAAGGGAAATTCAGCTCTTGCCAATGAAGCAGTTGTAAATAACTCTTAAGATTGAGATACAAAAAGATTTATTGTTTGAAGTGTATGTATTTGATTATCCCGATCTTGTTTTATGATAATTTACTGTATGTTATTTTAATTAATTATTTCATTATAACTGTTGAATTAATATACGGTACAAGCCAAATGATTGAAGGGGCCTAGTCCCCCCCACTGACACCCATGCCCAGTCTAGTGGTACTCTTGACTCGTGACTATTAGGTGTGTGGTTACCGAGGTATTAGGGAAGCATGGCAGGCTTTGGTGACCTGCTGGGCAGCATGGCATTCTACAACGGAGCTGATGGCTCATGATGAGTGATGGCTTGCGGTGTTGGTGTGCATTTGGGCAGAGTGATGTTCTACGACTGAGCTGCGAGAATCACTGAGCTGTGAGAATCAGCTATGGTTAGTGAAATCAGTGCATGGTAGGCTAGTGTTTCATCCGGCAACTGAGCTGCGAGAATCAGCTTCAAACTTGGGATTGCATGTCCTTTACATATCAGAAAAACAGGGCTGTTGCGGGGGTAGTGAAGAAGGAGCAGTGAGAAAAGCAACGAAGGAGCAGGAAAGATGGCTAATGGCGGGCGGCACACTTCCCATTCACAGCTATGACTGGAAGGGTAGGTAGGAGTGATGTAAGGAGCAAGTTGCGGGCTGACAGAAGTCATCAGCTGGTCCACAACAACCCTGGCATGGCACTGTGGCATGTACGACTAACGCCTCTTCTTGGAAGGCGCTGTGGCTGTGGCGAGGCAAGAGCATGTAATGATGATGCTTGTGGCACATCACTGGAGGGCAAACTAAATTAAATAACTATGATGGCGGTGGGTTTTTCATATTGAAAATCCCAGCGTTTGCGGAAACGTCCACCCCGTTTAAAGTTCCTACCAAGAAGCCGGCATCGTAGCAAGGACATGGGCCTTCAAAAGTTGCAAAGATGTGCAACTTCCAGTTCCGGGGCACCGTGGGTTATAAACAAAACTGAAAACTAAACTGAAAAACTCTAATCTAAACAATACAAAAGATTTATTAAAGAAATATTACAACTTTAAAAAGCAATACAAATAATAACAGTCACAAAAATAATTGAAAAGTTATTATTATAGTTATTGGTTAGAAAATTTTGATATTTAACTAAACCCTGTAAAATGGATGGGTGACTTAACATAAACTAATTACTGTTATCTAAACTGATTAGAAAATAAATTTAGAGAAATTAAAAATTACTGACTTACATTAATATAAATATTTCTGAAATTAAAAATAAAAATTCTATATCACATGTTATAATATGTGTAACTCCCCTATTATAGGAAACTGACGTAGTACTGAAAATGAAATCATAAAATTTGCTCTGCTATAATGATATATTCAGTAAATAAACCAAATCTTCAGAAATAAGATCATTACCTTTTCTTATTCTAGTATTATAAAAATCTTCAAAATTTCATCTTTGGTCATGAATAATGCACAAAATAAGTTTACTGCATTACATATATATCACACATTATATATTTTTGAGGTGAATATAAAACAATGAACTTTATTATCCTATGCTCTTAAAAGTATTAATCTACAACATGTAAAATTAAAGCATTTTTAAACTTTAGTTTTGCAAAAACTCGATCCTTTTGTTATTGCATTGGGTAGGAACTGTTTACAACGTGGAAATGTAAATGCCTAATAGTTCAATTAACATAATGCAACCTACTGTTGAGGGATGTATTTAGGAGTAAGGATTCAGGGGGTAGCAACCCTCCTACCCTATAAAAATGACATTGGTATAATAATGCTTTACTTCCAGGCTATCATTAATATGGCTTTCATTTACACACAAACGAATGTCTGGTCTGTATCAGTATTAATATTATCTCCCTCGTCTTCTCATTTTAGCGTATACAGTGAAACCTACTTAAGAAGTTTTCCTGCTTAATAAGTTGAATAATTTTGCACCTTGTCTATATATGCATGTGTAATTGGACCCTTTTAAAAAGTTTTCCTGATTAGTAAGCATTATTTTTTCAGTCCCTTCAAAAATGTCTTAACAGAGTTTTACTGTATATGAAGAATTCTGGGCACTCTAGTACTGTCGGCATTCATACTCAGGATTAGCTGTGTCATTCTGAATATGACCCTGCTGCCTTCACTGTATGTTTTAAATGGCAAACATTTGATTATGACAGGATGGATGTTATCAGATACTGGCTTTCAAAATAGTACCAAGTTGTGAAATGAAAAGTAATGCTGAAGTACGGTATATCTGTAAAGTTGTGCCTACAGTGCCCATACAAAATAACATAAAGCCATGAGACATACACCACATTGAGGAGCATCACAAAGAGTGTTGGGTGTGTGGATTAGACTCCTGATGCGCATGCAGGTAGTCATGTGACAGTGATGCCACGCTATGCTATACCACACCATTCAAGTAGGCAAGATATGGACACTGCAGAAAAAGGTTTAATGCGTCCTCTGGCCATTAGTGATGAGAGTGTTGAAGTTGTACAGGGGAACTACCTACAGAGAGTTAAAACATTGGTGCTTACCTTTGCTTGAAAACTAAGCCATAAGTTCACAAAGTGCTAAAGAAATGTCTTTATTTTACAGCTTACAAACTGCAGTTAGTGCTGGCAATCCACCCTGCTGATAAACCATGATCTGCATTTACCGTAGAGATACTTGAAAAGTTGGATACAGATGAATACTTTCTACAGTTCATTGTGTTCACCGTTGAGGCCACGTTCCATGTGTGTTTGGTTGTGTTCGTTGAAATAATGTCAGGATGTACACAGGCCATTGAACACCCATGTGCCTATACTGCTTATGAACGCGACAGCCCAAAAGTAAATATCTGGTGTACCTTCAAACTTAATAGATATATAGGCCCATAATTATTTGTGGAGCATACTGTGAGATAACACAGCTATCTAGACATGTTGACTCTACAATTCAAGAGGAAGGTGAAGGTGTTATCTTTCAACAAGATGGTGTTTCTCCACACTGCAGTAACATTGTTACTGAGTTTCTAGATTTAACATTTCCACAGCTTGGTTTCGTAGGGGTGCATGGTTTGTGTGGCCATCGCCGGACCTCACCTCAACAGACTTTTTCTTATGGGGCTTTATCATGCAATGTGTTTACAGTGAGTCAATGACATTACTCACTTGAAAGATGGAATCAGAGAAGCTATTCAGTCTGTTACACCCAATGTTCTTCGTCATGTATTGCAAGAACTGGAGTGTTGGCTAGATGTGTGCAGGGCAATAAATGGAAGCCACATTGATAGGATGGTATCTGGCGTGTCATTGTGATGTTTACTGTTTATAGTTAGTTTAATACAAACTTTTGAAACCTCACTATTACTTTACGTACATACTGTAGATAATGACTGTATAGAGTGATGGCAAGTTTATAGAGATGAACCTAAGATTAACAGAAAATAATGAATGTTGGTGTGTTTGCCTTCATGTAGACATCAGAGTGGGTACATTGTGAGTTTAATTTAAGAAAATAATGGAAAGGCACTTAATTTGTGCACTTGAACCACCAAGATTAACAGTGTATTATTTAATCCATTTTGCTCCCCTTGTATTAAATTTCTGTATTGCTTATCTGAATTAGCAAGCATTTGATTTGCATGAATGGGATGCAAATGTATCTTGTTTTTTCTGCCTCTCAGGAGCCAAGGTATGTGGCAGGAATGTTAGCAGTGTGTCACAATTGTGGCTACCTGTCATCAGACTTCAACAAGTGTCAGCGCTGCAGGAAGAAGTTGCCAGAAAGTGTTAAGTCAGTTTCCATAACAGACATGTTGGCTCGCTGCAAGAAGAGCAACACAGAGGTTACTGAGGTATTGCTTTGGTGTGAAATGTTGGTTATGTGGTGATGCTTGCAAATTGTTTCAGTTAAAATTTAGGTGTTGCTAACAAGGGAGTAATTGTTTTTAAACTCTGCTATATGTTTCTCTTATTACTTTTATTTATACAGTAACTCATAGGAAAGTAAAATTTAAAAATGTTTGAAGTAAGTCTACTTTGTTTCCAAATTTTTCCATATGTGTACAGTTCAAAAATCATTAAAATTTGTTTACCTGTCCTTGTGGATGTCATATTGACTTCAAACAACGATCAACATGGAAAACAGTACTAAACAGAGTGGTGTTTGCGTGTATTGTTTCATGGCATGCATTTGTTTTAATTTCCTAATTTTCTGTTAAATACATGCCCAGAATGAAATAGTGACATGAATGTAAGAATTAGCAGTGCCTAGAAGCAGAATAAGGAATTGATTATCGGAAAAAATTGCTTGTGCTACAGAATACAGGATTTCAGATAGGGGTTAGATAAGTGGTAAACTGTACAAAGTCGAACATGGAGACATGGAAATATTCTGAGTACTACCTCATAGCTTGTGCAAGGATCACATGTAACTTACTAATAAAGGTTACAGTACTTGAACTGCAGTCAGTTGGAAATAACTATTTAATATACACACCTTTTTATACAATAAACAAAAAAAATGTACGAGGGCTGATTCAGAAGTCGTGGCAACTGTTGTTTATCTCTCACGAATGACCCAACACAGGAAATGTACTATGTACAATTGAAAGTGTAACACATATACTTTTTAAAGGTGACACCACATGTGGTATGGATGCAGGAATATCGGGTAAAGAACAAAGACAAACATGGCTGCTTGAAATCACAGTTTAAGTGATGTATTCTTGTATATGTCCTTCAAAGTAGTCTTCGGGATTGTCCACGATTCTTTGCCAGCGATGAGGCAGATGGGAAATATTGTCCATTTCATATAAGTGGGGTAAAATCTGACAGACAATGTGACAAATCTACACATTATGTAAACAGTAAATGCTCTCATTCGTAAAGTATTGTATCAGCTGATGAACTGCTGCAGGATCCTTGTTAAGTTGGCTATTTTGATGATAGCTTTGAAGGAAAATAGTACCAGAACTAAAAGTTGTAATTTAAAATGATGTCAACATGTACGAACAGTAAACGTTTCCAGCCAATGGCTAGCCATGTTTGTGATTCAGTTTCCAGCTCGGCGAAGGCAGTTGTGCATGTGCTTTTTAATCATCGTGTTTATTACACAAATATCTTGTTGGTGTTTATGAATTTTCACATAAATAATATTATTTGGCAGCCTAAAATGTGTCTTGTATTTTTATTTTCAGGGTTGGATATGTCTTACCATGTATTAAAGTGTTTGTTGTTATTTTAAAAATGTTTGTTTATGAAATTCAAAGTGTGCGCTGCACGGAGAATAAGAACAGTAATATTCCGGCATGAACGCCATCATAAAGAGATACTGAGATAGTACAGAAAATTCACAAGAAAATGATAAAATATAAAACAATATTTAATTTATTTGTGTCACTTATATTTTGAAAGTATATAAAAGTTTACTCTGCGTGCATAGCACTTCCGCGTAGACGAGCCTCGTAGGAGCCATGGTAGGACCGTGCGATGCTTGCCTGTGAGCAGTTTGTCTAGGAGAGCTGGCGAGGTAAGACACTGTCACGTACGCACTACATCTTTTTGTTCACTGATGTAGATTTCAATAGTGCTTTTAGTATACTGGTTAACATTTGCTTGCATACGTTTTGTCAGACATTTCCCCATCATTATGCTTCCGCTAAACTAATTTATTTGGTCCTTGTAACATTTACAATTTAATCGAGGAAAAGGAGGAGAAATATGTCAGAGAGGTCACGTGTTCCGCGAAACTTGAATCAGGCGTCATCCGTTTCTGCTAAAGGTGTTTCATTGTAATTTCTGTATTATTGCTGCGTGCAATTTTAAGGGCTTTAATTCTACAGTTGAACCTCTCAATTACGAACCCTCACGGTTCCAGAGAATAGGGTTGTAATAGAGGGGTGTCGTAATAAATAATTTGGAAAATTTTGGGCTGATTTTGACCCACCCCTAATGCTTATGCCGCCAAATTTGCCATTTTTTTTGCATGAAATTCAGGTTCATTCATCTCTAGCGCATAACATACAACTTTTTAAAATTAAATACATATACTTATGAATATTTTAATAGCTGGACGTCTCCTGATTAATTTGATACCGAAGAAAGGCATATTGGACCACTCTTGTCATAAAAAAGAAGGCCGAAACACAGTATGACATGGCAATTGAAAGTGTGTGAAAAGATTATACAGTGAATTATTAAAATATAACGAAACACTGTTGAGATGCCTTATGTGTGAAGCAAAACACAGAACTTTATATATTGATAATATATATATGACAATACATTGGATCACTCGTGTGTTGGGGCTAGCAGCGAATACATTGCCGTGCACACGTAGCTGGGCGAGTGTCTAGATCTTCTGCAGCGTGGTCGGGTGCTGCAACTTGCATCTGTCGATTGGTCCTAGATCCTCGGGGGTGGGCAGCTGATGGTCGGTCGCTACAAGCTGGCGGGCGGCGGCCGTCCACTACAAGAGTACTCTGATGGGCATGCGCCAGCTGGCCGCCGCCAGTGCTGTCGTTACAGGGCCGGTTTGCTTCGTAACAGCGGCTATCAACATGCAGATAGATGCTATTCACATCAATGTGTTGTATTTATATGAAATGTAGGCGGCGTGTTGGCCTCTGCACCCGGCAATGTTTAAAGGAATATAAAAATTTAGTGCGGTCTACTTGAAATATTAATTATCCCAAATTTTTCATCAAAAACTTCTGATGTGATCTATACACGCACATGGCCTTGCTCGCCAATGTATGGTAACATAAGAACACATTTTATTTGCACACACTTACGTACCTTTATTTACTTTACACATACAATTGACTTCACAAGAAAAAAAAAAATGCCCACCCAAAAAGATTAGCATATTATGTAGCCATGGGCAGACATAAACTTAAAAGAAATCATTAAAAAAGGGATATTGAATTAAGTTTCAAGTTATACATACACTAATTAATAGTCTGTAATGTGCCACTGTTTTTACAGCAAAAAAGGAGGGATAATGGAAGCAACAAAAGACAGGGAGGGTTAGGCAGAGGCTGGGGCATGTGACTAGGACAAAAGAATCTGCACTGACCTGGCCTGCAGCTAACACCCCTCCCCCTCCTCCCTCCTCTTCCACAGACAATACACCAGTGTCCCCTTCTGGCATGAAGTAATTTATTGCTTCAACTGCTTGGGACAAAAATGTCAAGTCTATGGTGGCAACTTGAGAAGTATGGGACCACTAACATGATCAGTAAAGGCTAGTTTCCCATAGACTGAAAACCGTGGATAATAGAAGCAGTTGGAGAAATCGTGTACAAAAACAAATCTGTGCATAACTGAAACCGCGGTCCAAGATACTGTGGTTGGCGAGGGATTACTGTATCTATTTTTAGACACGCCTCAATTTTTTGACTTTTTGGACCCAAACTTTTCACAGTTCCTCAGGATTGGGTCATAATAGAGAGGCGGTGGTAATAAATGGGGTCGTAATAGAGGTATCTTACTGTATGTATGTATTTGAGGGTGTTTTTCATGTTTGAATATTTTGTGGCAACATCACATACAATTGCTTGGCTAACCGATGCCAAGTCTATGTCTGCACCTTCGTTGCGTTTTGAGAGCTTAGTTATGTAATATCATGGGTGCAATATTTTATTCAGGGTTCTATTTAAAATTTTCTCATGGTTTCGTGTAATTTTCACGTAAATGTATGATTTTGTGTTTGACCACGTGGTCACTTTGTTTGCTTTTTCTATCATCAGGCATGCTACACACCTGTAACCATTTAAATCGTATAGAGAATAATTTTCTTAACAAGAATCATAATTTGTCAGAATTTAATTTGCTGTTCCCACAAGAAATATTGCAGTTTCACCTGCACCATGAGGTCCACTACGAACTTTATCCAGTGGTATCCATGCCTTCTAAGCTTGTTTTCACGCATGTGTGTGTTTATTGTATTTATGTAATGTTTCCTTATTTCTCCTACCTTCTTCTCCTATTGACCTTGCCCCTCTCCTCATCTTCTCCTCTCCTTTTTCCTCCCCATTCCTTCGTTTCCCCTCTTTTATCCCATCCCATTTTCTTCCCCTTCTTCCCCCCTCCCTGCTTCATGTCAATACGGGGCAGAGGACAGGCCTGTTTAGGCAGTTCAGTTATGGCACTCTGTGTACGTGGAGGTGTCAAAGGATGTGCTTGTCCAGTACATACAGGGGTGTAGCTGGGTGTAATGTCTATGCGACGAGCCATGCGTTCTGCAATTGAAGGTCGTGTGGTGGCGATTGTCTTCCTAGAAGGTGTGGGTGGCAGAGGCGAAATGGCATGAGATGTATGCCACAACAGATTGAACTGTAGGCTACGGTCCCTGCTGGTAGTACTGGCTGGTGTTATCCTCTCTCGAGCTGCTTCTTCACACTTCCAGGTGTGTGCCCTGGTGGCACCCTGCTCTTCCCTTACCAAGTCCCCAACAAAGGACAAAGCCTGCTTAGACTCCTTATCCTGCCCAGCCTTGTGGCAAGTCATAAGGGCGTAGCAAAGAAGGGGTGATAGTGGATGTCCAGTAGTGGCGAGTATGACCTGGAGGAAACAGGAATTGGAGGGGGTTAGTGAAGGAAAGGCCTAGCTGCTGGCCTCCAGGCAATAAACTTTACAGGCAGGAAGTCACTGACATACCCAAGCTCCTGACTGTAGGTGTCAACAGTAGGATTAGGGAGGTTGCTCCCGTGCTATCCAGGAAGGCAGGAAGTTGCAATAGATCCATGTATCACGCTGAGACGGAGCTTCCTGTGGGGTCGACTGCTGACCTTCTGCAAGGGAGTAGCTGGGCAGGAAGTTGCTGGCAGACCTAAACACCCACAGAAAGGTTGCAACAGTTGAGAGAGAACCTCCTCTCCAAGGAGATGAAGATTCTGAGCAGAGATAATTAGGATGCAGGGGTTCAGCATGTACCTGCTCTATAAGAGTGATGCACGCTGTGAGCTCCTTTGGCTTTCTGGGGATAGAGGTTATTGTGCTGACCACCCTCCTTAGTTCGTCGGAAGAGAGGGGAGTCAAACCTCAGAGTGAGGCAAATGGCGAACGTTTCCCGCCCAGGGAGTTCGATCTTTCTCATAACTAGATTTGCCAACAGGCGGGATGACAGCTGTCCCTGGGTGTATGAGTGGTAAAATAAAGAGAATGGTATTTAAATGAGGGTGACGGTGGCGGTGGGTGATCTGGCCGGAGATATAGGGCCTATCCGCAAAGATCTTGTCGGTTGGCGTGCAGGAATATAGTTGGTGGGGGTGGGGTTTGCATGAGGTTTGGGGAGGACCATAGGAGGTAGTCTAGCCTGTATAAATTTCGCCGAAGCCAACTTTATTAAACAAGAATTAATGGGGCCTTCTCTGGAACTACCTCGGTAGGGGTAACACTCTCTATCGGGGGCAAAGTCTTAGACTGTGTATGGTGAGTCTCCTCCGGGTCGTATTCTGGGCAACACGCACTTAGTAAGTGATTGTACGGGTACTCTTGTGTGGGAGGTAAGAGAGGCGAGTCTGGCCGAGGTATGCGTTCAGTCTCCGTTGGCGGTGATTCTACCTTGCTTATGGTGTCACTAGCGGAATTGGCTTTGAGAGCTCTTTCTAAAGCATGACGTTCTCTACGTCGTCTACAGCACTGTAATCCACCCTTCTTATTATGTATCTGTTCTGTCCCGTGACCTTTCCGCCGATGTGCAGTCCTAGGGGTGTGGCTTGTGCAGTCACACCCAAGGCCCTGATGTGCAGACGCGTAGTCTGGTATTGGGACCTATTTGGAGTTAGATGCAGGAACACCAGAAACCCAGGATCTTCGGCGTGTTGTTTGCAGACTAAGGAAACATTCCTCAGGAAACGTGGAAAGTCCTAGCTAATCAATACAAGCAATAATTAACTAGCTAAAACGTAAGTAAATAATTAACGCACTGAAATAGGTGAAGGTGAGCCTGATAATTAATTAATGAAAATTAGCAGAAATTAATCTACAGTATATTAACACAATTTTACATTGTCTCCCAATTTACAGTGTCTGGGAGTAAGCTAAGGCGCGATGCTGCTACCACGGAGTTACGGAAGTTGCCTGGGGCAAAGGGTGCAAGAAGTCTCATTACCTTTGGAGGTGTCCTTCGCAGTCTGCAGCGGTGGATTGAAGCCTTCTTGCAGGCATCTGGAGGTTGAGCCGTGTTGCAGGCTGAGGAGAGGAAAGTGGTCTTCGCAGACCAGGGAGTGCTCACTGTCCTACGTGGCTGGTGAGCCCGGCGTCTCTGCTGGAGCATGGTAGCGGACTTCCTTACATACAAAAAAAAATTCCTTGATCAGCGATCTTCCAGAAGTGTGGGGTAGAGTAGCCTTCTAATGCAGGAGTAGATTTATCAGGGTTGCGGCGGTGCCACTCATTTCTTATCTCCCTGTTTGGAGGCAATGACAAATTAAAACACCTGTTTCTGAGGCAGGCAGGATGCGTTGTCACAAGTCGCAGGGGTGCTGCCATTTCGTGGGTTTGCTGGATCTTCTTCCACAGGTAAATAGTATGGTAGTGGTTCGTCAAAAATATTGTGGGGATGGTGTTTTGCATGCGAGATTCTGGGCAGGGTGTACATTTCATAATTAAACGCATCAATTACTTTTACGTATGTGGCTGTCCAATGCATGGATTCTCCTTGCTCGATATGTGAAATTACTTTGCCACGGTTACTGACTTGCCCCGAGCTCTCCTTGGCTTGAGATTGGGTGAAGTCACCCGTAGAGCGTGTATCTGCGCTGCGCAGCATGTTGGCATGCATCAAGCGTATAAGTGGAAATGGGTCGAAACAGGAAATATCAGGGACTAGGTGTAGAAAGAAAGTGTTTGGGAAAGAAAACTCAATCAGCTTCATTTATGTCTGTTTATTGTTGGAGCAATAAACATACATATGCCAGGCTATACCCTGACTGTGGCCTGAGGGGCTGACCTAGGTTGCCAACCAAGGTGCAGTCCCTAATCATGGTAGATGCGGTGGTGCAGCAGGCCAGGGCAACCCGAAGTCTGTGAATACTCAGACTCTTATTGGTTAAGGTATCATGAGCTGTGAAACAGCTGTTGGGCAAGATCAAAGACGTAGCTGGATGAAGACAAGCGAATACAGTAGAACCTCTCTACTACGAACCATCACGGTTCACGAGAATAAGCTTGTAACAGAGAAGGAGTCGTATTAAATAATTTGGAAAATTATGGGCCGATTTTGACCTACCCGTAACTCCTATGCCCCCAAACTTGCCATTTTTTGCATGAAGTTCATGTTCAATCGTCTCTAGCGCATAACATACAACTTTTTAAATTAAATATAAATATGTATGTATATTTTAATAGCTGGACATCTCCTGATTTATTTGATACCCAAGAAAGCCATATTGGACCACCCCGTGTCATAAAAAAGGAAGGCTTAAACACAGTATGACATGGCCATTGAAAGTGTTTGAAAAGATTAGACTACGTATTATTAAAATATAACTAAACACTGTTGCGATGCCTTATGTGTGAAGCAAAACACAGAACTTTATATATTAATAGTTTATATGAAGATACATTGGCTCACTCGTGTGCTGGGGCTAGCAGTGCACACGTAGGTGGGCAAGCGCCTAGATCCTCTGCAGCGCGGCCAGGCGTGGCGACTCGCATCTGTCGATCAATCCTAGATCCTCGGGGCTGGGCAGCTGTCGGTTGGTTGCTACAAGATTATTATGGCGGGCAGGGGCCAGCCGGCTGTCGCCAGTGCTGTCATTACAGGGCCGGTTTGCTTCATAACAGCGGCCCGGTGTTGATAAAACATGCTGATAGATGCTATTCACATCAATGTGTTGAATTTGTACTAAATATAGGCGGCGTGTTGGCCTCTGCACTGGTACAATGAGGCCCGGCAATGTTTACACGAATATAAAAATTTAGTGCGTTCTACTTGAAATATTAATTATCTCGAATTTTTCATCAAAAACTTCTCATGTGACCTATACAGGAACACTGCCTTGCTCGCCAAAATATGGTAACGTAAGAACACATTTTATTTGCACACATTTATGTACCTTTACTTACTTTACACATAACATTGACTTCACAAGAAAAAAAAACAAATGCCCACCAAAAAATTAGCATATTACGTACCCATGGGCGCACACAAACCTAAAAAACAATCATCAAAAAAGGGATATTGAATTAAATATGAAGTTATAAATACACAGATTAATAGTCTGTAATGTGCCACGGTTTTTACAGCAAAAGAGGAGGGATAATGGAAGCAAAAAAAGACAGGGAGGGTAAGGCTGAGGCAGCATGTGACTAGGACAAAAGAATCCTCACTGACCTGGCCTGCAGCTTCCCCCCCCCCCCCCCCCAATCTCCTTTCTCTCTTCCAGGGGCAATACAACTGTGTCCCCTTCTGGCATGAAGTAATTTATTGCTTCACACTGCTTAGGACAACAAATGTCAAAGTCTATGGTGGCAGCTTGAGAAATGGGAGACCACTAACATGATCAGTAAAGGCTAGTTTCCCATAGACTGAAAACTGTAGGCGGGCGGCCGCAATTGGAGAAAAGCTCTACAAAAACAAATCCGTGCATAACTGAAACCGTGGTTCAAGATACCGCAGTTGGCGAGGAATTACTGTTTCTATTTTTAGACGTGCCTCAAATTTTCGACCTTTTCGACCCAAACTTTTCACAGTTCCTCAGGATTGGGTCGTAATAGCTAGGTGGTCATAATAAATGGGGTCGTAATAGAGAGGTTTTACTGTATACTGACAGGCAGCGATTCGTCTGGAACAAGGTGCTAGTGGTGTCAGAGTCTGTCCAAGCAGAATGACGTTCTGTGAGCGAGCTGTATGAGTCAGCCTTGAACTAAGACTGTGAGCCCATTATATACCTGGCCCACAGGGCTAACATGAGGAGTGCAGTGGTAGCGGTGTGGAGGAGAGCAGAGATAAGAGAAGCAAAGTGAAGGCGGTGGGGATGGCGACTTGCTTCCCCTTAGCTGCCTAGCCATAAGGGTAAGCAGGCCTTCTGCATTGAGTGCATTGCGGGCTGAGAGGAGGCAAACGTGGCACTTCTCTAACCTCGGGTGATGCACTCTGTGGCATGTGGTGGCTACATCTCTTCTCGAAGGGGGCCATGGCTGTGGCGGAGGCTAGAGCACATTACGACTTCGCCCATGGCACGTCAACAGTTTGTACAAGAGTATATCAGTTAAACAGTGATTTCAATTTTCAAGCAGCCATGTTTTTTTTTGTTCCTTGCTGGACATTCCTGCATCCATACCCCATGTGGCGTCACCTTAAAAATGTATATGTCATATACTTTCAGCTGTACATAGTACATTTCCTGTGTTGGGTTATTTTCGGGAGATAAACAATAGTTGCCATGACGTCTGAATCAGTCCTCTTATAACCTGTGTTAGTCAGAATTCATTTAGTTTTATTTTATTGTGTGTTGCCTTATCTCTCTCTCATTCACTATTTCTCTTGAACACCTTGCCCCTCATCCCACAATCAGCTTTCTTTCCTGCCTTACCCTCTCTTACTAAAGGTGTTGTAGTATTTGTGTATATGTAATGTATGTGTATACATGCATACATATATAATCACTATTTGTGTGTGTGTGAATATTTTCATTTTGTAATGAATGGTAAATATATGTATGGTTGGGTGTGTGTGGTGCATAGTTCTACGTAATTTCTCATTGTTCGACTAGGTAATTCCTCTTTGCTCTTTAATGACGCAGACAAAGCGGGAAGCCGGAGAATTTTTCTCCCATCACCAGTAAAATGCTCATATAGTGACTGAATTTCTGAATTCGAATGAGGTACTTGTCTTTTAGTGAAATTGCAAAACCACATAAATTATGTATATGTGTGATATTCCAATACATTTAAAAGGAAATACTAAACAATGCAAATGCTCACGTAAGAAGATAGGACAAATAGTTTATGTGAAAAGTATACATTTAATACACACACCAAACTACACAAAATACACTTTACTCTCATTTACGAGTAAGTGAAATTTTATTTCCGTGAAGAACGTAGTGATAATGCATATGAAAATTATTTAAGGAATCTATTACTCTTATTCTTTTCAACTTAAAAATAACAAATGTTAATAACAAAAAAATGCTGTTTTCAAAACGTTTATAGAGAAATTAGCTGTTTTGGCAAAATTTCTAAATCACCTCACTATATCATATCAGATAACATAAATAAATAATGTAAAAGTGATATTCTCCCTATAACTAGCACTTGAAAAATTCAAATGAATTAAACTTGATGAAAGTTTATGCTTCGCTAGAGACATGAGAGAACTAAACTGCTCACGTCTGATATAGTCAGAAGGTAAGGTATGCCCTTTTAAAAAAATAATCTTGAAATTTACATAAGTAAAAATTCCAAATTGAATTAAAATAACAGTTTCCAAATCAGTTCAGTGGTGTTGCTGTAAGATTTTCTACCTATGGATGAGTTGTACTCATATGCCAGTTGGGAAGCGGAGAAGGCTGCACATTCAATATGAAAGTACCTACTCAAAATTACTAATATGTATGTAGCGTATTGGGTCTCTTCTTTGACATACCCACAGATATTGGCCATTGAGTGTCTCTTAACACCTCCATAGCTTTAGGATGGACAGTCATCAAAAAATTTAATTAAAATTAGCTGCAGCAAACTTAATGTTGGACTGCTCTACATGATTGCAAAAAGGAGAGTCTCGGGGTTCACAAAAGAATGCTATCATCAACTGATAAATCCGAGATAGTCATTTCGTAAGACCTCTCACTTAATAAAACAGTCTTAAAAGTTTTCATTTCTCAATGGCAAAGTCGTAGTAATAACATACTTAGAATGTGCAAGGAGAAAACAACCGTAAATTAAAACTTTAAAAAATAAAAGTCATCCAGTCAAAACGTAGAAATAAAGAAAATGAATCAAATTGTCAAAAATGATGTACTGTGAATAAAATTAAATAATTATATTTTCTTTTTGAGGTGATATCCTGAATATGCAAATCTAGGTAGCTCTTAGAGTAGTGACTACATTCAAGATCTAAATGTTAATCAAGCTCTGTGTAAACAAACATAAAGGAACAAACTTTAAAATTCTGGTACTGCTATAGATCCCTAACTGTCATCCATAATCTCTTCACCTCCAACCCATAATCTCCCTGCCTCTCACATTCCTACTCTCCCTAACTCTCACACCCCTATTTTTCCTATCTCTCATGCCCGACTCTTCGTACTTCTCACTTACCTATTACCACCTACTCACCTTATCTCTCACCTCCTACTCTCCCCAGCTAATCCATCCTACTCTCACCATCTCACCCCATATCCACCCTATCTTTCCTTCCCCCTTCTTTTTGCTTTCACTCTCCCTAGCTTTCGCTCTCTCACATCTACTACTTTTCACCTGCATGCTTCCTACCTTTTACCTCCACTGTTCCTACATTGTGCTTTCACTCTCTCTACCTTTTGTCCCTACTCTGCCTACCTTCTACTTCTTTACTCTCTTTAAATTTCGTCCTCATTTTCCCTTCTGTTCGCCCTCATTCTCTGTTTCTTAAGCTCTCATTCTCCCTACCTTCCACCCTCATTCTCCCTACCTTTTGCCATCTTTCGTCCTACGTTTTCCTTCCTTCTCCATACAATTCGCCCTCATTCTCCCTACCATTCACCATCATTCTCTCCTACCTTTGCTCTCACTCTGCTTATATTTTGGCAACCACCTTTCCCCTTCTTTTGCCACCACTCTCCCCACATAGCCTCTCTCTCCCCTATTCGCCTACACTCTCCTCACGTTGCCTACACACTCCCCATATTGCCCCCATACTCCCCACCTTACCCATTTTCTCCAACCTCGCTTGAATTCTCCTCACCTCGTCCCCACTCTCTTTTCCCACCTTGCTCCCACTGTCTCATCTATTGGCCCCCATTCTCCTATCCTCTGGTCCCACTCTCCCGTCCTGTGGCCACCAATCTTTCGTCGTTTGGCCACCAATTTCCCGTCCTCTGTCCACCTTTTTCCTGTCTCGTCTTCACCCTCCCGTTGTCTCGCACCCACCTTCCTGTACCCACGCCCCTCATCATCCTGTCACCAAGCCCCCATCTTCCAATCCCCTTACTCCCACTCAACCATTCCCTCGGTCCCACCTTTCTGTCCCATCGCCCCCATCCTTCCCACCCCTCGCCCCCATACTTCCGTCCATCTGCCCTCACCCTTCCATCCCCTCGCCACCACCATCCCAACACCTCACCCCACCCTCACATCCCCTCCCCCATTCCCATGCCCCCTCCCATCACATTGCCCCAACATCCCACCCCATTGCCCCACCCTCCTCGTCATCCATCCTGTCTCCTCCCCCAACCTCCCATCTCCTACCCCCAGCCACCTGTCTCTTCCCCCAGCCTCCCATCTCCTTCCCCCAACCACCCGTCTCTTCCCCCAACCTTCTGTCTCCTCCCCCAACCTCTCCTCCCCACCCTCCAACCTCCTGTCCCCTCCGCCCTCCACCTCCCGTCCCCTCGATTTGCACTCCTGTCCCCTTAATTTACTCTCCCATCCCCTCGATTTGCACTCCTGTCCCCTCAATTTACCCTCCCGTCCCCTCAATTACCCTCCCTTCCTCCCACCCCCCACCTTCCTCCCTCCCCATCCCCTACCCCTCCTCCCATCCTCTCACCCCACCCTCCCATCCCTCACTCCCATCCTCCATCCTCTCACCCCCCCTCCCATCCCCTCACCCCATCCTCCCGTCCCCTTGCCTCCACCCTCCCCCGTCGCCTCACCACCACCCTCCCTTCGTCTACCACCACTCCCTGTCGTCTGGCCACAACTTCCGTCCGCACTCAATCTGGTCTCTCACCTCCCACATTTCAATTCTACCGCACTACACTCCCGTCTTCTCACTCCCACTCCCCGTCTTCTCGTCCCACACTCCCATCCACACTGTCCTGTGCCCACCCCACGCCTCAATCCTCCCATCCTCTCCCCCACCCTCCCATCCCCTCATCCCATCCTCCCACCTCTCACCCCACCTCCCATCCCCTCACCCCATCCTCCCGTCCCCTTGCCTCCACCCTCCCGTCGCCTCACCACCACCCTCCCTTCGTCTAGCACCACTCTCCTGTCGTCTGGCCACAACTATCCAGTCTCGCATCTACAATCTGGTCTTCTCACCCCACATTACAATTCTACCGCACCTACACTCCCGTCTTCTCACTCCCACTCTCCCGTCTTCTCGTACCCACACTCCCATCCACACATGTCCTGTGCCCACTCTCCCGTCAATCTACTCACATTCTCCCGTCAATCTACCTGCATTTTCCCGTCAATCTACCCGCATTCTCTCGCACACACTCTTCCCTCCACCTGTGCCCACTCTCCCATCTTCCCATACACGATTTCCCCTTAAACTGCACACTCTCTCCCCTCCTCTCATGCCTTCTCCCCTTTAACCGCATTGACTTGCCCCTTCATCTCGTGCCCACTCTCCCCCTCCACTGGGATCCCACTCTCCCCCTCCTCTGGGAAACTACTCTACCCCTCCCCTGGCACCCACTCTCCCCCTCCTATAGGGCACATTCTCCCCCTCCTCTGGCACATTCTCCCCCTCCTCTGGCACCTACTCTCTTCTGGCCCCCACTCTCGCCCTTGTCTGATGCCCACTCTTCTCTGGCACCCACTCTCCCCTATCCTCACACACCCACTCTCTCCTATCCTCTGGCACCCACTCACCCCTATCCTCTCTCTCACACACTTTCCCCTATCCTCTGGTACCCACTCATCCCTATTCTCTCACACCCACTCTCCCCTATCCTCTATCCTCTGTCACCCACTCTCCCCCTCCTTTGGGAACCCACTCTCTCCCTCCTCTGGTACCCACTTTCACCCTCTCTCCCCCTTGTCTAATGCCCACTCTCCTCTGGGCCCACTCTCCCCCTCCTCTGGTGCAAACTCTTCCCCTCCTCTGGTACCCACTCTCCCCCTCCTCTGGTGCCCTCTCCCCTTCTCTCTTTCTCTCCCAGTCTCCCATTCTCTTCCTCCTATTCTCCCTTCCTCTTGCTCCCATGCTTCCTTCCTTTTGCTCCCATGCACCCTTCCTCCTGTACCAACACTTTTCTCCTCTTGCACCAATTCTCTTCTCGTCTTGCACCAACTCTCCTCTCATCCCCACTCTCCATACCTCTAATTCCCACTCTCCATACCTCTCATCCACTCTCTCCAAACCTCTCATCCCCACTCTCCAAACTTCTCATCCCCACTCTCCAAACCTCTCACCCCCACTCTCCAAACCTGTAGCCACTACTCTCACTTCCTTTTGCTGTCACCGCCTCCCAGTTGCTCACTTTGCTCCTCTCCACTTTTCTGTCCATATTAAAAATGTATTTTATATTAAACCATGTGTGTATGTACATGTATATATTGTGTGTATGTACATGTATATATACATATATATGTAGCTATACATATATTTTTATAGATGTATTTATACGTTTATGTACGGTAATCTCTCCATAATCATGAACTCAGTATTTGCAAATTTTTTATTCATGTGGAAATTATTGTAACCATTTATTCAATACCAGTGAGTGAAAGTCATGTATTTGTGTTTTTCCATTTTTTTTCTTTATGCAATGCACATTATTATATTGCTGCGGCACACAATGGTCGTGCACCCATTATTTTCAGCTGGCAGCCACTTGGTAACAGAACGCATGTTTCTTATGTCTTTGTGATGACCTTTAATAACCCTACCGCGTGTTCCCCTTCCGAACAGCTAGTGAGCGACAGTTGTGATGGCTTCCGAACGCAAAGAAAGTAATTGTTTGTAAGTGAAAGAATGTGGTATTAAATCTAATTAAAAAAATTGGATTACTAGATAAGTTAGAAAGTGGTTCTTTGGCAAGTGTGGTAAAACGTAATTTCAACATGAATGAGTCTACTGTGCATTCCATAAAATAAAAAAAAAGGAGAAATATGGAAGTCTAGAGCAGGGAGATGGGACACACACATCAATTATACCTCTAAACTCACTATCACAGGGGAAACATCTTTAAAAAGAAACACACACGTGTGCGTGCGCTCTCTCTCTCTCCCTCTCTCCCTCCCTCTCTCCCTCCCTCCCACTCTCCCTCCCTCCCACTCTCCCACTCTCCCTCCCTCCCTCCCTCTCCCCTCCACCTCCTCTCTTCTCCCACTCTCCCTCGCTCCCTCTCTTCTTCTCCCTCTCCACAAAAACAAGTAAACCATAGACAGCTGATCCTTAGTGGTAAATAAATTCCTGTTAAACACTGTAGAACTCAAACGTCTTCATTCTACATCTCCAACCTAGCTTCACAAAAACATGGGGTGTCCACCACAAGGCTTTTGAAACCGAAAAGGAGTGTATCAATGCCGCTAAGACAACCCCCAGCGACGAACGGTGTGCAGAAACAGATTGCCCGGGAGAGGGAATGAATAGTATTTAATGTGTACACTCCCAGCGACAGATCCATTATGTCTGCTGTAGCTGGACAGACGTAGTATGACAGACCGATGGACTGGAATTCCATTGCGATGACTGCAGGATTCGACAAATGACCCATTGTAGCTGGGCGACATGCCTGGGACACAGCGGTTATACCATCAGATGCATAATATGTGCTGAGAACTTTCACCACAGTTGTATTGAATGACCCGAAGAACGGATAACCCAACCTGGCATGGTTTACAGATGCGATGTCTGCCAGTGCACAGCCCAAATACTACCCCCTGAATCCGGGACACGCACCTAAATCTTGCATCATGAAAACTATAGGGGACCCACAGATGCCTGACTTTGCGGGACAATCCCACGAAGACTCCTTTGTGTTCCTCACCAAGTGGGAAAGGGAACTACGTGAACAGTACATCCCACCCAAACAAGCCAGACACAAAGCCAGCTTAAAAACAGGGCCCCAGTTTGGTGGGAGAAGTACGGCGAGTTTGTCACAGATTGGGCACAATTCAGTAATCGCCTGACCCACGAAATCACTGGAGAAGCGTTAGCCAACCTAACCACCAAATTATACAGCAGAACCCAGAACCCGTGCAAAGAATTCAATTTTTTATACGCTGGAAAGTTCAGATGTTTTGCCGCCTTTTCCCCAAAGAAAACTAAGATAGCTGAATCTGTAAAGTAACGAGAGTAATTCTACCCAAGCTCCAAAACTTTCTACAATGCCCAAACCCCCGAACGTTGAAAGAAATGAAAGCCTTGGCCAAAGAAACTGAATGTAATTTCCGTGAGCAGGACGAGCTAGACCGCATACAGATGAGCAGGGGAAGGAAGACATGAGAAAGACGGGCCTCTCACCTTCCCCCACCTTTTCCACAGAGCCATTCATAAACTACCTGCCACCACACTTCTCCACTACACCGGCCAAGATGGAGCGGGGAGAATGGAAGGAGACAAGGTCAGGCCCGCCCCCTTCCAGCACTTCTCCACCATTTCTGAAATATTGGTATTGCCTGGAGCATCACTTTCACAAAGATTGTCCGACACTCCAATTTCCATGCAACTGCACGGAAAAATGGGATGCAACTGGTAATCCGCGACCCACGACAACCGAGCATAAAGGATACTCACAGGCGGGAAATACTGTGAACAGAGTAAAAAGGGCCGACCGTGTTGGAACCAAAGGGTGCAAAGATATGTGAGTCCATCATCATATTACAAACATTAATCGAGGGACCCAATCCCCCGCAATCACTCCGTATTAAAGTGAAGATCAACCGGCGAGTGACCACAGCTGTGATTGACACCACAGCCATGATTGACGCCACAGTCATGGGAAATTTTATCCTGAGCGACGTGCTCACTGCCAAACAATGGGTCCACCTGATGCCCCGTGACAGTTGAGTACAGATGACACACCCTGACTGCCTCTTACCGATCAAAGGCAGAATAATACTACCCGTACACATTGACAAGATGACCACCCACGTGGAATTTTTAGTCGCACCCAAAATGGGAGAAGCTTTTATTTTGGGGCAGTCTTGGCTCCAAAAATGAAAGTGTGTGGTGGACTGTCAGAAATGGCAGCTGCACATCAGAGGGAAAGAAAAGTGTAAAGTAATCCCTGGGAATCATGCAGTGACATGACCATCCAACCTCCAGCCCCACCACATTGTCCGGAACGGCTGCTACAGCTGCAAGTAGTAATGGATCAACCAATCTCATGCCCACCAAGGAAGAGCAGAAGCCAGGCCCGAAAAGACTGACGATATCACATGTGGCTTCCGTTCCGAGAAGCCTCGGACCAAATCCACGCCTTCGCTCTAACCACTTCAGAAACGTCGGACAACGTGGACAATACCCCTAAAATGGCTGCCCCGCAAGCGCAGCTTTCTCCGGTCGAGCAATGAATGTGCAGATAAACGCCAGACAAGGGCCAAGCTATTGTGCTCCTGTATGGACAAAGAGACCACAGCAAACAGCTCGATCTGTGACCCAGTCATTGCCGTTCACCCCCACGGAATTCAAGTGGAAAATAGAAGCCTGTAAAGGAGGATGGTCTCCAAGTGCCAGTAAGATATCCTGGCGCAGCCCGTTGCATTGGGCAAACTCAACAGACTCAGTTACACTGCCATCTGCAAGGGGGGGGGGGGGGCAAACCAACAGTCCCATCTCCAACTCAGCACTTCTGAAGGCCGTAATCGAGCTGGTACCCTCTGCCATGAAGAAACACATGGACAACGCGTGCAAGGAGCCAGCTGTCGGGCTTTCCCGCGCGGAAACCAGGAAGCCAGGGCCGGTGAAATTAAAAGAGAGTTCCGCCACCACTGGCGAAGCCGCGGCGTGCCTACCTGAATGAGTGGAAGAGGTTCCATTCAGTCTTCAACCGGAGAGGCAGCAGAAGAAAACCTGCCATTGAGCCTGCTCCAGATGGTCGCCAAATTCACGGTGTCGCCTACTGCCGAGGCCCACATCTGGGACTAGCATCCAGAACGAGACAATGTCCAATGCCGTACAAACGAGGGGGGAGGGGGGCACCTGCCGAGCCCAGTTAGCTAAGGAGGGGCGGTAGCACCATCAGAACCACTGCCCCTGGTGGTTGTCCAGCTGGTAGCCGTTACGGACAATGGGGTCGCCGATCATCTTCTGGTGCCTGTTGGTCTACCTCAGACTGGGGCTGAGGGCGAATTCACGATGCAACCCCAACCGCCCCGGAGATCGTAGCCATCATAAGCCTGCCAGGCCAGCTCGGTGCCAGTCCGTTACCGAGTTGCGTCCCTGGAGGCCGACTGTCAGGTTTACCTGGCCTTACCCTGAGGAAGTGAGGGAGGCCACCAAAGATGCGAAACACTGAAACGAGTGTAATGTGTTACGCACGACCAGTGTTTTTTTTGGCCTGATAGCTGTAAGAAAGCTATTGTTCAGTATGGGCGTACCATCAATGTACACAATGTCAGTAAAATTATAAAGAACCATAGTGAGTGCATCGTATGAAAGCCACCGCTAGTTATCTTGCTTTCGAATTTTACTTCCGTATCCTAGTACCAATTCCCCGTAGACATTAGATCTAAATGGGGAATGGCAGGGGATTAGGGTTTTTCTCTTCTCGTTACGACACCTCACAACACCCACATAACCACCTTGGATGGCCATCTATTCACTGCACTAGTCTGGTGAACGGTAGACTCCTGCACTAGGATAACTTTCTGTAGCAGTTGGACTGCCAGTCTGGGGTTTGCCCTTCTCAACGCGCACTAGTGGCGCAGAGATGGTTACGTCTTCTGGTTGTGAGGACCTGCACCTCCATGACACTCACTGCACCAGATTAACACGTTCCTGATGGGATCAGCTTGTCAGCTCTGCGGTTGCCTTTGTCAATGCGCACTAGTGGTGCAGAAAGGGGTAGTTCTCTGAGTCAGGGGAGACCACCCTGCTGGGATCCCACCATGTTGGGACCACTGTATATGGTACACAGCTCGACTAACTCCTCACCCCGGTGCTGCAGTTTGAGAATGAGATACGGCGTGGTCAGCGGACCCAGCACCCACACTGACGACACCCTTACACAACTGTCCCACTCCAACCCGGTCTAATCATAGATATTAGTCCTCATGCCATTTACCCACAGTGATGTTATTCAAAAGAGGGTAAAACTGGCAAGGGCTGCCTCTAAGTCTCCCCTGGGGCTTAAATTTCTTCCTGACGGATTCGAGCTACTTAGTCCACAAGAGCAAGCTGCAGTACACCGTCGACTCACCGTTCCAGTTCCACCCGCCTCCAGACCAGCTATCTTCGAGCTGCCAACTTAGATAGCCAATGCATACCACGCAGTATTCACGCCATACTCTACGGCACAAACGGTATCCATGTAAGGAACACTCCCTCACTCAGTAGGGCACCCGACTCGACCAGCACCTCGTACACCCAAAAATCAGATATCATGCTAGCTAAGAACAACTGGACCACAGAAGCCACATCTCACCATGAATCTACAACAGTTCAGCCTCAGGAGATACGTTGTCCAGGTATACCCGCATGAGCAGTCATCTGCTGAGTGGTCCTAGCCGAACCAGATTTAATACTCAACCTTCAGCCTAAGAGGCCAAAATTGTATATGGGGAGATCATCCATCTTGCACAAAGAAAAAATTGAACTCCACCAGGACGCGCCTAGCCTAGCGTCCGATCAAAATCACTTTGGGCCAGTGCCGGGACAAACCGTTGGAGTCCGTCATGTTTCAATATAGATGTTTCTTTATATATCTGTATCTGTGTTTATGTAGGTACATGTATATACATGAATATGTAGGTATATGTATATACATGTATATGTAGATATATGTATATGTCCATGTATATGTAGATATATGTATATGTCCATGTATATGTAGATATATGTATATGTCCATGTATATGTAGATATATGTATATGTCCATGTATATGTAGGTACATGTATATGTCCATGTATATGTGGGTATATGTATATGTAGGTATATTTATATACATGTATATTTAAATACATGTATATGTGGGTATATGTATATACATGTATATGTAGATAGTGTATGTATGCTGGATGTTTACGAATAAGTGTACAAATGGCACCTCACTCTGGGATTTGATTCCCCTCTCATATGCCGTAATCGAGGGGGCAGTCAGTGTAACAACCTCTTAGCCAGTAAAGCTCAAGAGGGGCACGTATAAGCATTTATGGGGGTTTCAGATAGGAGTTAATGATCCTAGAATCATGATGCAGCGGTTAGGCTGGAAACGTGTTTAATTTTAGAGGAGTAATGAACAATGTGACCCATACTATCTCCTATGATAATCAATCGCTGGTCCAACCGGCAGAAGTAAACTACATTACCAGGTGAAGGGGACCTGGGGCTAAGACTAAACGAGAGCAAAGTGAGTTAGGTAACTATTGGAACAACTTGGAACTTAACTATCTCTTGTGTTTGTCCTGAAGGGATCTTGGGCGTCACTACCAGAGCGGTAATGAGGTTGTAAAAGGGGGAGGTGGAGAGACTTTTTCGAGGTTTGCTGGAAGCTAGTCTAGAAGGCTTCTTGAAGACTGTTGGTCATTTGTGAGGAAGGCGGTAAGCAGAGAGCTCCGCCACTGGAAGTGATGGAGCAAGATACTGAGAATCGCTGGCATCCTTGGGTTGTGTGTGGCGTGAAATAGTCAGGGGTTGACTCCCTTCAGCCATCGGGCATCGTCGGTGGGGTGACTCCTTCCTCGTGGCCTGCACTATTTTGGGCAGGCTTAGAAGCGGGGTAGTTTTCCTTGTATGCGGGTGGTATCTGCTGCTTGCTTAGGGGCAATGGGCATGCCCGGTTCGATAGCACAAGGTCACAGGGGGCAGGCGATGAAAATACGTGTCTTCTGGCATAGTGAGAATTGGTGGTTCATTTGCTGTTTCTGTGGGGTGTTCCTAGCTAGAGGATATGTTGGTCGACTCTGGAGGGAAGCAGTAGCAGGTTCAAGCTCTGTTGAGGCGTCGTTACACTGCAGGAGATCAGTTGGAGTCGGAAAATAGTATGCCAATATGGGTCATTTGTCAATGTATATGTATGTATATGCAGGGTGGATTGTAAATGGCGAATAAAATTGCGGTCCATAGTAGCCAGGCCAAAAACAAGAAGAATGGGCATAGGTACCACCCCTTTATCTAGAAGAGTATGGGTGTAGATCCGCCATAGAAGTAGAGCAGAGGAACATAAGTGACAATAAAGGAAACATTTTTGAGAATGGACATTCAACTTATGAATTCTGTTCACGTGCATGGATATACACGCATGGTGAACAAGGTCATCCAACCCTGTCATTGGAAAACTAAGGGTTACCACCCTTATTATTATGCATGTAATTATGTAAATGTAGAAAATAAGAAATTTATCTAGGTGAAGTAATAATCTGCATGTCATACTTAACAAAAAAAAAGTTCTCTTGTTTGAACTCTGCAGGTGAATCAATTCTACTATAATAACACACAAAGTGTGAACGTTGTGTCCATGCCTACAGACAAGCAACCCTTTCAACATGCGCATCGCAACACATGCGGCAAGGGGACACACAGTTCACGTCCCACAGACTATAGGACTACACTGTAAACATTACCCGTGTAACGGAAAATGTTACAGAAATGTATAGTAAATACACGGAAACACAATCCATAAATACGAAATACGGAATGTCTCTGTATTCCCTATAGCGTTGGGTTTCAGAGATGAACATTACCGAGTTGGAACTATGCTGTCTTCTTCACTGTAACCAGAACTATTATTATTTCTGTGGCAATTAAGATATCCATGCCACTTACACCTATTCGTTCAAACATCACAAAGTAGCATCAGGCTACAAGTAACAATTTGCATCACTTAAAATACACTAATTTCAATAGAAACTGTAAAGGTTGCTTATGTGACTGTAACAGAAATACCAACATTATACTGTAAGAATTTGTGTGAAGATTGTAGGTGAGTGGTTAGAGTTGACGCGTGATGCCGTGTCGTCAAGAACATTACATCAAGTGGAGGAGGGTTCTTGTATTATTCAGTCTCTACATAGTGCCGGGGATTTACCAGTATAGAGAACTGGCCTGGTAGCTTTACGGTAGGGCACGAAGCCTGGTTCTGCCACTACAATCTTACGTTTCTTTCAGGCTCTGTGCTTTGGGCGGTATACCTAGGCGACTCAGACTACTAGTGTAGGACGAGTTGCTGGTGGAATGACTGTGTGTGTACATAATATGGTTATTTGAGTGTGTCAATTGCTAGTAGTTCGAGTCGGTGGAGACAGAGCAACAGGCATGAGGTATGCGATGGAAACTGTTGGCTGCTGCAGGCTGATTGAAGTACTCTGCGAACCACTGGTGTACCTCTTGACTCAGGCAGGTTGGAGGCCGGAATAGATCCTGTGGTAACCCCAGTGTGATGGAGATGAGTAGGTGTCGCAGTTTTCTTAGAGGCAAGCTGTCCTATAGTGGCGACAAGGGCAGGGGTCAGCTCTTGTAAACACCCAGAGGAAATTAGCACCTGTTTCACTTTCTCCTTATGACTACTGCATCTGGAAAAAGGCATTTGGATTTCCACCACATACTCTCACATCCATGAGTTGAAAGCCAGAGCTTGTGTCTATACAGTGTAGAGCCACGTGAGCGGCTGCCGATGGGCAGACACCCTATTTCAGCACTTGGCGCTATGGCACGATGAGTAGTGAAAGTTAGTCTTGATGTCTGTAGTCCCTGCTCATGGGTGCTGGCTTCAGCTGCGTATTCCCAATCCAGGGAACGTCCCCTCCGGCACAAAGGTGAGGTGGAAAAGACGAGCACTGAACTGACAAGCTGGTCTGAAAAACCGTGTGCCTGTGATTGGGCTGCACCAGTTTACCTATCAGATTATGTAGAAAGGCTGGCTGCAGCTAGTACTTGTGGGTTTAGCAAAGCGTGTATTGGCTCGATTGAGTATTGTTCCCAGGATCACCTGTGTTTCTCTCAAGAGTGAGGTCAACTAGGATAGGTGCAAAGTCTACAGGAACATGATACTCAGTGATCGGTTTCAACTCAATGTTTATTCTGTGTTACTGGAAATAAACACATGGTGACGCACTCCCTCCTGCGTTTATCAAGAGCTTATGGGAAGCTGAACTACACAAGACAGGTAGAGGAGACCTGCTTCTAAGCTAAGTGAGGCGGGGTAGTATAGCGCTGTGAAAACAACTGAAACTGACTCCCTATTGCATTGTTGCCCAGAAGGGGCCACATTTTCTAGTCTATATAGAGGACATTGACGCGTATCGCTTTAGACTTAAGGTTACTTGGTCAATGTGGTTTTTATTTGCTCTAGGTCAGGCGCGCTGTGGTTATAACAGATTAGTTATTGTTTACAGGTTTCCTACTAGACGTTAATACTGGTCATGTAGGTTGGTGACTTGGCACAAAATCTGGTGTAGACGGTACCGCATTATATTTCACCGTTACACTGGCTTGTTTAGGTAGGACAGACATACCAGGGTATTCAATTACCTGCTTCTTTGGTTCGGATGAAGTAGTAGATCGGCTGGGACCAGTCGTTTCTGTAGAAGTGCTGGATGGTGGGCTTTCCTATACAGTGTGGTACAGTACTTCCTGCTCCACTCTGCTGCTTCATTGCTGCCAAAGAAGGTGTTTATTCTATGCCGGGCCTGGTGTCCCTACAAGTTACCAGGGCACAAACAGCCCGATGGTAGTCTACGCCAAGTCTAGTGTGTGCGGAGAAGAAAACAAAGGTGCCGACTGGAGAGGAGGGCCTCTCCAGGTTTTGGGTGGCTTGAGCCCTGCCCTGTGGTGTGTCCCCGCAAGGTGCATAGAGGTTGCTGGCACACTCTCGCTTAGTAGTGACTAACTTTGTCTTTCGTGCCTCCCTTTGAGCTCCTTGCCTTTCCCCAAATAGCATAGAGGCAGAGCTGATACTTAACTATCCCCTTGATAGGTGCAAACATTCGATGGTGCTCTAGGTAAGAGTAGAACCAGCAGTATTTGACGGTGCAAACCCTATGCTCCAATCAGTCCGGCAACACTGACGCATGAAGCTGGAATGGTGGGTCGTGTGGGCCGTCTTCCTATCACCGCTGGGTGTAGTCCAACAAAGGTCAGGCCTCCCGACCCAGGCAAATACTCCTACCAGCACCATTGGCACTCTGGCAGCAGTACAATCTGAGTGGCTATCCTGCCTCTCTTGGATGATTACCTAGCAGTTGTGGCTCTTCCTTTCTATACACCTGAGTTCATAGAATGGGTGGCCGTCGAAAGCGGTGTGTGTGTGAGATGTACGGATTCCTGAAGGGGATCTGCAGTCGTACTCTCTGGTTCGTACAGTTTTAAACCCGGTCTCCTGCTTGCTCTGCATGAGGTTATAGTATTTAGCAATCTGAAGGGAAATTACCTCTAAAACAAATCACTTTGGGGATAGGAACAAAAGTGTATTTTTTATAAATAATAAATACTGTGACACGTACTCTCACTACTATGCCAAGTGTGAACGGAAGTAAGCTACGCAATAACAGGTGGAGGAGATCTGCTCTTAAACAACTCAAGATAAGAATGACTTCAGCGGCTATGAAAACAACTCTTGACGCAGTTACTCTAATCTGGGGTTGTCTAGTAGAGACTTTAAAAGGGGTCACTACCAGCAAGTAGTGGTGGCTGCCGAACCAGGCAGAATGACAATGGAAAGTGTGGAGGGAAGTCTTGCAGGCTTATGATATGAAGAGCTTCTGGTAAATACTGTTGGTGGTAGAAGCCTCTGGAGCCTCTGGTAGTTGATGGTAGCAGCCTCTGGTGATTGCTGAAGATCTAGAAGACCTAATAGTCAGTAGAGAGTCCCAGCACAAAAGTGTTGAGGCGAGCTACTGGAGAAGATAACTCTTGACTGTGACAGCGCACGTCCCTTTACAGTGTGGGTGGCCTGCCCGGTGCCTCGGGGAGGCTGACGTGTTACTCAGCCGCTTGGAAAATGTTTAATTCATGTGCTGGAACTGCCTACTAGGCTGGGAGCGATCCTGTATACACTTGTGAATAAAATGCTGGGTTTGACCCTTCCTCGGGTTGTGTAGAACTATAGTCAGGCAATTTCGGATCAGGAACAAGTAGGAATACCATGGGTCTGTAACTGTTCCTGTCATGGGGAACAATCCTATAGCCATCTATGGTTGCCTTCTTGGGGTGACGTATAATACATTAGTGATGAGTTGTAGTAGTTTAGTATAATTCAAAAAAGCGGCTCATGTCTACGTAGCTGTACGAGTTGGTGGGATGCTTGGATTACTATTCAGGGCATGATAGGATAGGTTCCAACAATGGAACTTAAGGAAAGGTTTTCCTTCTGGTACAAAAGTGCGGTGAACGAAAGAAGGTATAGCAAGGAATGAAGCTGGCGAGTTCTTCTGTGGCTAGCGCGGTGGAGACTGTCAGACTGGTCAGTTCCGGCAGTAAGTGTGGTGGAAGACTGAAGACTGATCCTGAGTCGAAATTTCTGACTCCGTATTTATACTCTTCCGGGTTGCTGCCTCGGCGTTCATTGGTTGGCATCTTGATGGTGAGGGGTGGTCACTGAGCTGGAGGTGGTGAAAAGCATACATCTCTGGCGTGATGTCATCGGCCGGTCGGGAGAATGGAAGACAAGCAACAAAACATTCTAGTGGTGCCATCTAGCGGTGTTTAGTAGTAGTCGTTGCCTTGAGGTGCATAGCTTCGATGGGCTGATGAATAATACAATCTCCGCTGACTGGAACATCCATTCTTACCGCACAGACAGTACAATCTTCTGATGTCTCGTGGCCAATGGTAATACAAACTCCGTAGAAATGAAATGTGTTGCGGGCAATGCATGAGCCAAAGTCGCCTAATTACCATTGTTAAAAACGAGTCATGCGTCAGAGTTATGGGCAACAAATTTTTAGCTGGTGTTCACATCTCACCCAGGTATATATAATATTTTAAATATTTTAATGTAGTCTTTATATACAGTAGAACACCCAGATATCGAAAATTAAATAAGTGTTTCATTGGCGTTTTTCTTTTACACTGGAAGTACAGAAAACTAACAAGGAAATTAACTGAGAGGTTCTATGAATTCGCGAACTCTGTGTACTATTTGCGGAAAGTCCATTGTCTTATTTAATGTGTACATACTTTTATTGGAAATTGTATAGACACGCCTGGATACATATTTACCAGCACTTTTCTGTGAAATGAAGGATGATGTTTTTGACAGTGTAGTACAAAGTATTTCCTTATTTACTGAAACATGGTTTGGTACATGTTAATACAATCACAGTACACAGCTCTATCACTTGGTTTATATAATTTGTTCCATGCATTTCATAGGAAAATGTTATTGAGAGTGTAATACATTCATGCTATTTACTTTAATGATTCTTCAAACTGACTGCCCTCCATCTCAATGCAGGCGCGCACACGTCGTGGAATGGCCACCTGTACCGCATGCAAGTGATCATTGGTTACATGTACCACAGCAGCATGCAGTCAAGCACTGCATTCCTTGATGTTCTCCACCGGTTCACGGTAAGCTAGTTTGTTGAGGAATCCCCACAAAAATATTTCCATGGTATTGAAGTCCGGTGACCTGTGGCCAGGATACCAGTCCTCCCGTACCGATCCACCGTTGCAGATAGATGTGATCAAATTTCCTGCGAGCTGCTCCGTTGTAATGAGGTGGTTCTCCATCATGTTGGTACCACATAACTCTTTGGATGGCTAGTGGAATGTCTTCCAACAACTCTGGCAGAATTTTGCGGAGAAACATCGTATACATCCTTCCAGTGAGGGTGTTTGGCAACAGATACTGTCCCACTAACCAGGTGCACCACACATTTATACTTCATCGTGCTTGAAGTCCTCTGGAATGTGTTACATGTGGATTGCCTTGATGCCAGTTGTGGATGTTGTGCTATAAAAAAAATGCCTTTTCGGGTAATATTTGCTTCGTCCGTCTAAAGAATGTGACCCTCAAAGTCTGGGTCTTGTTTAAGGGGAATGGTGCATGAAAACAGTATAGTTACCCGATTTTCGATATAAGTCGTCTTCTAAAGGGTTTATCTATATTTTTGGCTCTACAAGACATAAATAATAATTTTCAACACATTTTTACGTTGTTATATATTCACTGTCCGCATTATTCTGTGAGCACTGATGGAAGAAAATTAATAACTTTTTTCCTTGCCGTCAATCAGTGCTCCGAGAATAACGAATGCAGGGAATTCGTAACTATGTAAGAAGGTGTTAAAAACTGTTATTTATGTCTTGTCGAGCAAAAAATTTTGAATAATCCTCTGTGAAACAAGTTGTGACAAAAATTCTGTAAATATACGGTTTTCGTGCTACATTCCCCTTAAGTGATGTCAGCATCCGTTTACAGTAATCAAGGTGGCGAGGCCGATCTCCTTCCATTAAATGGTGTATGGCGCTGTAGTGATAGGGATAGAGCCCATCATCGTGCAAGATAGTCTGTACGAGGGAATGGCTCACACCGAGGTGCCTTCCGGCAGTATGTGAGCTCAAAGTTGGGATTCTTTGCGAACATCTGAAGAACCCTTTCTTCAACCCGCGGCATTCTTCAATATGGTTGCCTTTCGCGATTGGCACCCTGCCCAGACATTATTTGCCCCAATTTGCGTGCCAGTTGAACCAGCCTTTTGATGAAATTGGCTGTGGGGTGACGACGATCACAATATCTCTCTCTGTACAATTACGCTGCGGCATTCACATTACCACGACACTCGCTAAGTGTATGGTACATGTCGAAGTATTTCTGTCTGGTATATTCAATGCTGCTGCCTGCATCTTCTCACTATCCGACTGTTGTGAACGTACAATTATTGGTGGCACTACTCCACTGCTTACATCTGCCCCCTCCACCTCCATCCATTGTCGGGTGAGTTGCATACCACTAGGGCTGTACAGAGGTTTTTTTTTTTGTGTACAGTGCTGCTTTCTGTGTGCTAAACGGGTTGCCTGTCTGTAGGCATAGACACAGTGCTCACACTTTACTTGCTCTTATGACAGAAATGGTTAACCTGAGCAAGTTCAAACAAGAGAACCTTTTTTTTTAATTATGACCTGTATTATTACGTTGCCTGGATACAGTTCTTATTTCCTACAGTTACATAATTACATGCATAATAAGGGTGGCAAACCCTAGTTTTCCAGTGATAGGGTTGGGTGACAGTCTCCATTTGTTCACCATATGTGTATATATCCATATACGTAAATGGAATCCAGAAGTTGAATGTTCCTTCTCAAATAGTTTTTGCTTTACTCTCTTCGAACACATTCCCCAGCTACACTTCTATGGGGGATTTGCACCCATATGAAGGGGTGGTTCCTATGTTCATTCGTCTTACTTTTGGCCTGGCTACCATTGGCTGCGAGTTGATTCACCATTTGCAATCCATCCTGTATATGTGTATGTATGTGTTTGTACATATGCATAATATTTATATATGTATGTGTTAATGTAAATATATGAGAGAGTGTGTGTGTGCGTGCATGCATCATATATATATATAATATTACAGGTGGGATAAACCCAGATTTTGACAATGAACCAAATTAGAACTCAACCTAGAATATTTTTATTGAATTGATCGTTAACCAAATCTTTAAAACTTTCCACGAACCAAGCTTTAAAAAGTGCCTTATCCACACGTAAGTTGATAAAGGATGGCCCCTTGTAACACACCATCGAGTTCAAGATAGAATGTTGTCATCATCACCGTTACAAAAAAAAAAAAAAAAACCAAATATGACTAGTTTGATCATTTTTGTTTGTTGTGTCCTGTGCTTGTTATTTTTCATCTTTGAGGTGAAGTTAGTTTCCGATTTCGTTAACGATGTTTTTTTCTGTAAATATTTGAAATGAACTAGAACCAATCTTTTACGTGGCAATCAATTTTGAACCAAACATAATCTTTAAGTTTGAGTTTGGTTCAAAATTTTAATGTTTGAGCCATCTCTAATATAGATATAGTATGAATGGCAGTGGCATCTCGTTAGGGCAGGCAAGGCAAGTAGTGCTTGCTCAGACAGTTTCCTGACAATGTTATATTTAAAATAAATATTAAATTGTAACTTATATTTACTTTAAGAACTTTTTACTCATGCGGTACACATTATACTCGGGAAACAATACTGTACATTATAAGAAAACAACTCATTCATTGGCTAGCAAAACCAAGATGTTTGGAAGCACTGTAAGTAATGCTTTCAGCAGGTAGACAGTCGCAATGGTTTCCCAGCAGATGGAGGGGTGGCAGGGTTGGGACCGCCAGTGGGGGGGCGGGGACTTATGGCTACGTCAACCTGTGTTAGACGCTACGATGGAAGTGTTGTCTTCACCGAACTGAAGCGGACATAGCCGAAGCTGGCCTAGCCGCAGGCAGTTGGCGCAAGTTTGTGCGCACAACACGAATCATATTGTTTTTATTTAATATAGTTTTGGTGATGAGAATGTTATACATATTCGTGCACGATGTATACCTTACATAAAAATTATAAATAGAATTACTATCTGAGACTGAGAACCGTGTAGATAGAATGAGTGCAACAGAAACATGTGGATGTAAATGTGGTGTGTGTGGATTATGAGCAAAGCATTTTTCCAGCAGTGCTTTCACTTTTCACTAAAAATGTGACATCATAAAAGAGGGTAGGCTGACACCTGAACTTACGATCATGACAACATAGAAGAAAGGTAATTTTGTACGTAATTTCCCAAAAAATGTTTATCAGAAATACTCATGGTTAGCTGGATGTAACGGTCTTAGTAAAATTGTTTTGCGGGCCATATTTATTGTTTTCAGAGGATGTTAACACGTGGACTGCAACTCGGTATTGTGACCTTAATCTTTACAATGCTGTTAAAAAACACGAGCCTTCTGAAGTTCACATAGATTCATTTTTGTCTTTTAAAGAATTTGGTAAAAATAGAGTTGTCTGCTTTCCATCTTTACACAAACGAATAATCATTTTTTGTGTCTACACTTCCGTACAAACAAAATTGTTCCATATGTAAATACCTCACTGTCGACGAGTATTAAAATAATTTTGATTTTGAGTAGACAAGGTTCCGGGTTTGATGAAGGTATCTTTGTAATATTTTTCACTCTGGCAAATATTATGTTAAAAATATTATTTTTACAAGCTGTGTATTTTATATTTAGGTACGAAAAAATGTTTAAATGGCACCATTTTGCACCTTGAAATCCGAATTTTCCCGGGGGAGAGCACCCGGACCCCACTCCCCCCTTTATTAGGAGGATCAAGGCCACAACTGCCCCCTGCACACATTAGCTTGCCCATGAAATTATAGCACACATCACCACCACTGATGAATGTGTGTGTGTGTGCAGGTGCGTGCATGATTATATGTATATATACATACATACAGACATACATATATACAGACACACGCATATATATATACACACACACATGCACACACACACACATACACACACACATATACATACATAGTGAAACTCTGTTAAGTCATTTAAGAAAAATATTATAAAATGGGTGCTTATTAAGCAAGAAAATTTCTTACAGGGGTAATTTTATGTATTTGTAATAGACAAAGTGCAAACTTTTTAAAGCTCATTAAGCAGGAAAACTTCTTAACAGATAACTTCTTACGAGGGGTTTACTTTATATATATATATATATATATATATATATATATATATATATATATGTCCTTATTTTAAATTGTCTTTTGCAGTTTGTATGTGTACAAATTAATAGGATTAACTGTTTTACCAAATATAGTAAACCAATATCTAATGGTCTTTTGATGTGTGCTGATGTTTAAGTTAAGAGTACGTGCAGCATAAATTAGCGCTAAATGCATTAATTAAATTCCACAGGGTTTTGGAAGAAGTACTCCTAGATAACAATTTTTGTCATCTTTGCATGTAAATATTTTACCAGGCATATACATACATTCATCTTCCATAATATCTTTTGCTGTTTCTTGGCATTATAAATAGCTCAACAGAAATACATTAACATTTGGTAACGAAGTTAGTTTAACAGTTATGTGGGATTTCCATTTTTTAGTTTGTCTATATTAGCATTTATGAACTGGATGAAGTAATTACAGTTTATGGTATTAATTTGTGTCTCACACACTTGAAGTATAGTTCCCAAGGTATTTGGAATTATGCTGAGGATTGATTGCGAAATACTTTCAGCAAAATTTCTTAATGTCGTATTCATATCTTTACCAATTTAAAAAAGGATGGGGTTATATTTATTTTATTAAGTATATGTTTATTGTTATAAGGGACAAAGTTTTACTTAAAATATAGTGTCACAGGGTAATAAGTGTGTGGTAACGTATATTTTGTCACTTATGTGTTTGTGCTATGGTTGTGCAGAAAGAGGTGCAACAACCAGTAACTACTTCTGGACCCTCGTCCACTCCAGTTACTACACCAGTCGCCCCTGTGAAGACTGAACAGATCACAGAGAACACTAAACCTGCTGGCAAGCAGAGTCGTCCACCTGCAAAGAAACGTAAAGCAAAAGTCATAGATGAACCTGGTGAGTAAGATATGGGACATCTTTATGCAAGACTTAAAATAACCATCTTTACGTGTTATGAAATTTAGAAATGATTTGACAGTTCTTATTCAGATCATACATTTGTAATTTGCTATTTGATTTACATAGTGTGAGCTATAAAATAACTACTTTTGATAGAAGCTCATGTACTGTATAATTTATGCTTGTGCATACCTGCAAAATTTACGGTTCACTCATAATCTATAGTGTGTTTATGAGTTTACTGAAAAAGGCTAAAGCTTTATGAGTTTTTAATTGATCGTAAAATTCTTATTTTGTTCGTTTACGTATTTTTTATATGATCGCCATAGATAGTGCGATAGAGACGTGTCACTCTAACAAAGGAAAGGGTAGTTAATCATGGCATTGAAGTTGAAGTTGTAGATAGCGCTGAATTCGTATTTTTGTGAAGTGTTAATGAATTGCATCTCACCATCTTTGCATCACACTGTGTGTGTGTGTACTGGTCGGCCATGTTCGTGTTTTAGTTGCGTATTTTTAGAATGTCATGTGTAGTAATTAGCAAAATGAGTGGAAAACACAAGAAAACCTATTTTCAGATTTTTGAGAAAGAGTAGACCGAAGAATTTCCGTGTATATTAAAGTCTAACAAAGGAAAGAAGTCCGCCTTTTGCTGTGTTTCTGGGTGCATTATAAGCATGGAACATGGCGATAGAAAAGAGGTTTTCAATCACGTGAAATGCGAAAACACTTTGAAAATGTGAGAGGTGATGTTAATAATTTGAAATTGGACAGTTTTTTTTTGTCAAAAGTGCTGATGTAGATACCGTTACAAGAGTGGAATGCTATTTCACATCTTTTCTAGTTGAACACATCATTCCAATAAGTGTAGTATACCATGCCAGGCCCTATGTTCAAAAAGATGTTTCCTGATTCGGAAGTGGCGAAAAAGTTAACAATTGCTTGTTAACAGTATTAATTAGGACTAAAGTTTGAACTGTTGTTTTAAGGTTGATAGTTTTAAGTAATAAGTGTGAGACAGTGTGTTTGTAATTAACATGTAACACAACAGCTACAGTGTTAATGTGAACTCTTCATAACTGAAGTTGTTTGAAAGAAAAGTTTCTGTGAATTTAAGGATTGTAATGTGTGAATGTTTATTGTTATACATTATACTAGTATTACTTCTTATCGTACATCAAGCTGCAAAGTTTTTAAAATTAAAAGAAAACATTTTATTCAAAAGTATTTCAGTAAACAATTTGATAATAACTTCTCACTTTTTTTTGCAAAGAAACTTCCTTTGAACTTAAGGTTGGCGTACATCTATTCTTACAAAGTTAACCTACAATTGTGAGAAGTGAATTTTCTGGAAGTTTAAAAAAGTCTTTACCATAACCTTTTTTTTACTTCATATTTATTTCGTAATTTGTGGTTAAATTGTTTAATCAACATGTAGGAAAGAAGCCTTGTGTGGAATAAATTTCCTTTAAACTACTGTAGGTTATTGGGAAAATGACACGTCCAGTTTACGTTAAAATTGTCAATTTCAAAATGTTTACTGATTGACAATTTGAAAAGTTGGCAGGTATGCTTGTGGAGTGAGTGAGTGAAGAGATTCGGTCAGCTGTTAACAGCAAAGTCTTTGAGAGCAGATTAGGGTAATTGAGGTGATTATGGAACAACATCGGAATGAAAGGGCTGGGAAAAAAGGAAATTCTCGTGTAAACCTGCCGACCAGTGGCATCGTTTGGCACGATTCCCATGTGCGAAAATCTGGGAGTGGTCCGGCCATAGATTGAACCCGTTTCGCCTTGGTGGAAGGCGAGTGGGTTGACCGCTCAGCCACTGTGGCCCCTATGCTTTTGGAGTGAGTCAGCGTGAGTGAAAGTGAGTTAGTGTGAGAGTGATTGAGAGAGTGTGTGTGTGCATTCATTCATGCATGCATGCGTTTGTGTGGGAGATGTTGGGGTGGGAAGGGGGGGGACACGTGTGTGTCCCCCGAGAATCTCTTGAAACTGTAAACTGAAGTTTGCCAAACTTGATGCACATTGTAGTACTTAATTACATCAAACTTGTATAGGTTTTAACTGTACATTTTGATTTATTTGTAAAACTGTGGCCATTTTAAAATTTAGTGCTATATCACAGTACTATTTAAGGAATTTAAATAAAATTTTGTATTATGACAGCTTGTCATGTAAACATTTAACATATATCCACGATTATCAGCCACCCCCCTATTTCAGGGTGCATTTTAGAAAACCAAATTTGGGGAAAAATTTTTTAAGGCACATTTTAATTTTTTTGGCAATTCGTGTTATAAAATCCTGTAAAATAAAAGTTAGTGAATATTAGAGATTTACGGTCTTTTACATTGGCTGCAGCATCTTCCATAATTTATGAGACTTGATATTTTGTGAAAACAGTCCGTTTGTTTAGATATCACACTTTCATTTTACGCACAACTGTCAATATAAACAAACATGCAGCCTTAGATTACTATATACATTCCAGTTGTGTGTGTTCACAGTGCACCATTGTCACTAATAGCTTGGAGGCAGTTTATTGTCAAACTACTGTAGTTTATTCCGAAGTGTATGTTTTACTGCTTGTGTAATCTTTGGAATGTGTTTGTTTACATTTCATTATGCAAGAAAGAGACATGTAATGTATTTTTACAGTGCTGGAGTAATTTTGTGTATATGCATCGGAGAAGAGTTCATATATTGCACATTTGTCTGTAGTGTGTATTATTTTGCGTTTAATTTTTTATTTCTCTGTTATTTAGTTTTATCACGATTTGCAACAAAATTGTGCCTCTAAAGAATGTGTATTGAACAACATATTCCTGAAAATTAAACAATATATATTTTTCCAGACCAAGGGGACTTAAGTACAATATTAGAATACACATTCTGTGTGACAAACAATTCATTTTTTGATGATTAATCAATACAAAACTCATCCAAATAACAATCACCTCTCTCAGCTAATATCACACACTTATAAGGGCTAAAAAAAGGTTTATAAATGATCTTACATTTATGAATAGTAGGTTCATTGACAGGATATCGAAGTAGTATACAGAAAATAACAATATAATTATTATTTTAAATTAATATCACCCCAAGGCTATACTGTATAATACTGAGCAATGCATGACCAATTTGGTTACATTTATAACCACCATCCCAGTTCATTCATTCTCATGAAATCTTTTACCATCAACACTTTTACATTTATAATGATTGGTATAAAGATATGAATTCTAAAATAACGACTATACAAAGCGTGAAATCCGCCAACCAAGAAATGCTGCGTACTTAACAGTGCTGCTACCAATTTTTATAAGTTTGTAATGGCTGATTCAAATAGTGACAAGTCTATATATAATTTATTGTATAACTCAAATATTAAAATGCATGCCCAGTTAGATCCTAGAAAAGACAGAAAATTACTTTCAAAAGTCACCTGAATTGTGTGGCCAAGAAACCAAGGCATAACCACCAGTTACCAAGTGAAAATTCTCAAGTTGAACATTAATTATAGTGCAAACACTTTCCTATTCCAAGTTAATAGATTCAAAGTCTATTTACAACATACACATTTTGTTTAATTCAGACCAATACATTTTTCTCCCCAGCATTACCATTTGCGACCAAAAGAAACTTCTAGGTTGGTGTTGGGATTCAGAAGTGTAACCATTCGTTATCAATGGGGTTTCCTCAAGCTAAAGATTTATTAAATTGCAAACTCTTTTCCATTCCAAAATTGTAGACTCAAAGTCTATTTAAAACGTACACATTTTGTTTAATTCAGACCAATACATTTTTCCTGCAGCGTTACCAATTACGACCAAAGGCAACCTCCAGGATCTAAACTTTTACAGAATAAAGTTGCACCATTGGTTAAAATAAAATGTCAGCATTTTATATGTTAAAATTAAAGGAAACTCGTGAGAAATCTTCTTAAAATTGGCTCGTGCCGCTAAAATTCGCTCAGTAAATTTTGCAACACATGCTCTGCAAACTCTTGGTAACCACTTCGTGCTGACAATACAAATTTGTTTGAGGCTAAAATAAAATACAGATACTCAACCAAAAGCATCATTAAAATATACCCCTAATTTTACAATGGGGTAAAATCCACCTTCAAAGTTAAACCACATGTTAGCACTTCGAAAAGAAGGAACAGCGAGGAAGTTCAGTGATAGCGTTAGCTGACTTTATCTTAAAATTCACATTCTCATTTCAAAACCTCTGGGTTTTCCTTGTGTAATAAAGTGGCTAACCGGTGAGTTGTAGCAACCAAAATTAAGTCGGCGAAAACACCACAGACAAGCATTAAACAGGGCAACGGCCTGTTTCCCCAAAATCACTTGAGCCAGAAAAAACACCACGACACACCATAGCTCAATAATTCATCCGGGCTGAATAATTTGGAGTCCGGAACCCAGACAGACCCCGCTTTGTGTATAAGTTCAGAATCCGTAACTCCCGCTAAAATAACCTTAAGTGTGCGTGTGCTGTGCTGCTCATGACGGCGGCGAGGTGAATACAGATTAGAAGTGAAGTGATTTAACACGCGAACAATATCGGACAAGAATGAGAAAATGCTGTGCACGAACTTAAATAGCTTCACATAGGCCTCATGATGTCACATAGGGGAGGAAGGGTTAGAGAAGGCATGGGCAGGCAGTAAGGAAGGGAAGGGGGAGAGATCAGCAATGAGCAGTCTGCAGCGTGGAGTGTCGTCATCGAAAATTTAATTAGCGATGGTAGCGCCGGCTGCTCAATATTACGGTTTATTTAGCGCTTATTTGTCGGAAATTCATAGTATATGAAAAAAATGAATTCCTTATAATTTTAATTTCGTAATACTTTGTTTTATTACATTTGTTAACACCGAAAATAAATTTCCTTCAATGCAGGCTGCATCCCTGTTCCTAGGCCAACATTTTTGGCAAACAATATGCCGTTTGTAATCGTGGAAAAATGGTAAAGCGGTTTCACACAGGATGATTACTGTCGGTTGACTGTCACTGAGCTTATTATTTATTGCCATAAATCAAAGTGGTCACACAAAAACTAGGGTCACTGGCCTGTCAATAGTCATCATGCAGTTGCTCATTACTGGCTACTGACTACGATTTTTGCTCAGCAGGATGATTTTTGGCAGCCCAGCAACACATATGTTTGCATTACAGCATACAGATCTGCCAACAATCACTGGCTGTTATCTGCATTGTTAACAACACTTGTGTTTACAGTAGTGTTACACTCGTAAACATGGCAAAACCTGTTTGTTTGTACCACAATGAATTTGGCTGACAAAATGTTAATGATTTGAATTCAAAAAGGGATTAACTTCCAGTAATATGAAATATTTCAGTTGAAGAATATTTGAACAAGACAGTCTTTCTCTAAAATAAGGGTGCTGATTTCTGTCTATATGCGATGGATAGCCTCCTATACTTGAAACAGGCAATACACCCTTCAGGCTCTTCAGTATTTAATTTTGGAAATATTCAACCTTTTTAGATTTACGTATACGTATACCAGTGGAATAAAAACTGTCAGCAGGCGTTGCACAAACACTAAGATTTTTAAAGGAATTGTATGGTGTGTGAAAGAATACTCCAGAAAAAAACCCTAATGAAAACCTTTTTATATATATTTATATATAGGTAGATGATGTGTGTGTCTATATGTATATATATGATGGGTCAATTCAATTACCGATTCCTTGATTTCACAGATTCTTGCCTGAATCGAAGAATCAATGAGATCTGATTTTTTCCATTCAAAAGTTTGATTTGATAACGTAAAATTTCCATAACTGAGTAGGATATTCTGCAAACCTGGTGGTGATTGTAAACGCAATGCAAATAGCTTGTGTGCGTTTGCATTAGTGTTTAATCAGGCATAATTAGAGGCACAATTTTGTGGTAAACGGCGATAAAACGAATTAAAACCAACATACAATTCAAAATGCGAAATAACACTAAAATACAGACAAATGTGCGATATCTTACGAAATTAGTTTTCTCCACAAGAAATGAACTCTTCTCCCATGTTATATACACTAATTTACTTCGGCACTATAAAAATAAATAATCTAAAGCTGTGTGAGTTCTAGGCAATATCAAGAAATAATCTAGATGAAAAAATTCTTGATTTCGTCTCGAGAAAAATTTTCAATCTTGGAAATTACAGTTCTACTTGCTATACACAAGCGTAATTACGTTAAGTTTTTTTTTTCCTTGCATTACATAATGTAAACAAACAGATTCCAAATATTATACAAGCAGTAAAATATGCACTTTGAAATAAGCTACAGTAGTTTGACAACAAACTACCACCAAGCGCTAGAAACATTGATGCAGTCTTTATCAGTTTATTAATTTGACCTTATGCCACAATCTCGCAGATCTGATCAAAACCACAAGTTAAACAAATCTTTACGAGAACTTGAAATTCGGCTTTTACAACCAACTATCCCAGAAAGCACAGATGAGAACACTCTATTTCCGCCTCCTATCAGTAAGTAGGTAGAATACTTTTGGAGCAAATGATAATATTATACTTCAACCTTGACGTCCTGGGATTTGATTCCGAACTCTTGCCTGAATTGTACACTGCTATTCCTACACATCTACCCCAGGGATATACAAGCAGCACCAGCACCACTCTTCCGTAGCCAGCGCCAGCCACTGTTGAGCGACCAGCCACCCTGCCCATTAGATGGCCATATGTTGCTTTCCAACTGCCACAGCACTGTACCAGTGCTGGCGGAGAGGAACAGAGGAGCCACAACCACTAGTAACACCTTCACCCAGGGAGAAGCGACAGTCTCAAGTTATTGTCTTATCCCACAGCATTGTTAGTCCTGGGATATTTTGTAGCTTGAGACCTGCCGCCCATTCCTGTGCGGACGCACATCCAGTGGCGGTATTGGTAACACAAACAGCTCCCCATCTTTGATCAGCCTGCATAGTGTAGGGGATCAGTGGAGACTTTACAGAGCCTGGTCAGCAAGTAAGCAAAACCAGACTGACACTGTAAACTGTGTTTAATTTGTTCGCATCAGGGTGTACCTAGTATACTGTGAGCAGAGACTCGATGCCTTACGACCATAGGCACTGCTGTAAACGTAGGGAATGAAACGCAGTGTTCCTTGACGCCAGAGAGTTGAGTGCACTTCCTCAACCTACACCGTAGCGACAGGCGGAATGCGACCGCGCCGCCCAACTCAGGCACGAGTCGTATTGACTGCTCTGGTAACTATATTATTTGTATCTCAGTGTCTACGAATTTACCCCTCGTGCCATCCCGTGGTAAAAGGGTTGTTAACCGGTACTGAAGTAAGATTCAGCTGGGATAACATCCACTTCTGGACCAAAGAAGCTCACCTGTGGAATTGCCAGTTCAGCGTGGGCCAAGCTTGCTAAGTCTGGGTAAAACCCACCACGACCATGGCACCCAAGAAGCCTCTGTAAATACGTAGTAACCAACACCCCTCACCTCTCGCTGTCTATTTAATCTAAACCAACCTGCGTTTGGTCTAGCGAACAAAATCCTCGACCGTCGTGCCTAGTAGCCTATCTGCACTTCCCTTCCTTCCTTTCCTCGTCGGCGTGACCAGGATTTGCACTGCCCGGCAATGGTGAAAGGCTGAGGTAGGATTTCCTGGTATTGCGGGTGGTATCCAACACCTGGTTAAGGGGAACTTATGTGTTTTGTTTTGCTTGGCTTCATAATAGAGGGCAATTAAACTGTGCATGTGCTTGGTATACAGTGTATCTGGTAGGTCCAACCGTTGATTCCTTGGGTGTCTACGTTTCTTGTAGAATGCTGATCTGTTCTGGAGGCTGATGGTATCTGGGTTTGATGCCACCACCTTCAGAGGGATGGCTGAACAAAAGAAAATTCCTTTGCAGGAATGCAGTGCTGTCCCCACAACAAAAATTTTCTCTCCTTCACTTCTGTAATACGCACAGCTCTGTGCGCTGTGACACTCAGCTGCTCCCCTCCTTGTGAACTTGACCTTGCTTTTTACAGCTGGGGACGGACTGAAGGTTGTTCACATGACACCTAGCGTATAAATGCACTTTTACAAGCCCGCCGCAAAAACAAGAATAAAAAAGGGACACTTTCTGTTTTGCTCAGATCACTAATCAAATCGTATTTTGCTCTCTCCCTCTGCTACGAGGATAAGAAAAGGAAAGGATTGCTTCTTTTCCCATCTGGCATCAGGAATGCGCTGTCGTATTCCTTTTGTGTCTCACATTACAGATGTGTTCTTGTTTTATTTTTTACAGGGGTTACCAGTCGGTGTTACCGGTGGCGTCATGCTGACCTCTTTTCTTAGAGCACCCATTCACAACTAATTTTTAATCATGCAAAAATATACACGTTGATGCCGGCTAACAGCCAGCGGTGCTATAGCCCATTACGGTGCTCACATGTCACGTGTACTGCACGTGCGCAAAGAGGCCGACAATTTTGAACTTTCCTATAAATGTTAATTTCATGGTAAAGTGTGTTATATTGTCTTTACAGTGTTTTAATATGTTGTAAAATGTTTTAAAGTGCTTGTACTAATTTTAATTGTTTGGTTATGAATATTCAAAGTGCCTGTGGCACCGAGATTAAGAACACTTAATATTCTGGCATGAACGCCATCACAGAGAGACATTAAAATAATATTGATATTCGTAACAAAATTATAGAAATGTAAAACAGTGTCTAATTTAATTTGTGCCATTTTATTTTCACTATAAAATATTTCACTCTGCGTACATAGCACTTCCGCTTATGTGAACCCCGTAGGCAGCCATGATAGGTCCATGCGACACTTGTATCTGGACAGTCTGTCGAGGAGAGCTGGCATGGTAAGACACTGTCACGTGTGCACTACAACTTTTGTTCAACTGATGTAGGTTTCCATAGTCCATGCAGTTTACCGGTTAATCTTTGCTTGCGTACGTTTTGCCAGAGATTTTCCCCAGCATTATGCTCCCGTTTTACTAATTTCTTACGCCCTTGTGTCATTTTTTGCTTAATCGAGGAGGAGGAGGAGGAGAAATATGTCAAAAAAGAGAGGTCACACGACCCGCACATTTTGAATCAGACGCCATCTGCGTATGTTTATGGCATTTCATTGTAACTTCTGCATAATTGCTACACACAATTTTAAGAGCTTTATTTTAATGTATGTATACAAGGGTAATTTTCGTGTTTGAATATTTTATGGCAACATCACATATAACCACGTGGTGGACTGAAGCCAAGTCTTTCTAAACACCATCATTACGTTTTAAGAGCTTCTTTATATAACATTGTATGTGCAATAATTTATTTCAGGGTTCTATGTATTTTTCATTCAGGGTTTAATGTATTTTTCAGGTAAATTGATGCTATTGTACTTGACCATGCGGTCACAATAATCTTTGATTTTACCGCCATCAGGCATGTTACAAGCCTGTAACAACGCTAATTGTAAAGAGAACCATTTGCCAAACACAAATAATATTTTATGTGAATTTAGTTTGCCGTTTCGACACACAAATATTGCAATTTCACCTGCACCGTGTGGTCTGCTACGAACTTCATCCAGCGGCATCCGCGCCACCTAAGCTTGTTTTCACACGTGTGTGTTTATTGTGAATATTCATCTTGTATCCCATCTTATTTCATGCCTCATTCAAGGGTCTATGTAATTGTGTAATTAATGTACTGTGCAATTACTCCCATCCTAGCCGGCTCTGTGTATAGGCCGTTACCACACTAACCATGTGCTGGAGGGCGAGCCCTGATGAGTTTGCATCAGTGATGCCGCATAATCACTCGTGTTAATGTGTATTAAGAGTATTCATTTGTAATTCACCGTGTCCTGGCTTCAGGGAAAAACCGTCAGTCCACCCTAGCGGCTATCGGCCCTCTTCCCTTGTGAAGGCTGTGCTTTCATACACCTCGGTGAGATCATCCATTTAGGCGTGTGCTAGATTAATTACAGGTTGGGGAGCACTCAAGCGGAATTGGCTAGTCATGACCGAAATAACCATTTCATTGGCACGTTGATGTGTATAAACAATATCAATAAAAACAAGTCTACAGTGAACTCAATTTTTTATTCAGTAGTGACAGTGTCCTAGCCAAATATGTTTTATCAATTGTTTATTACAGTGATTTTATTAAAAGTTTAGTATTGCCAACGTGTTTGTAAGTACGAACAGGTGAGACGGACACACAGAACCCACAACATCCCTGAGAACCCTGAGTCTCAATATTGCGGTGATTGAGAAGCATCGCTGGCGCCCAAATTACCAGTAAGTATTTGTGTCATCGTTCGTCTCGTGTCTCGCCCGATGGCGTCAACGTGATCTGCATACGAAAAATACAACGGGAGGGAAACGTCATCTACAGACTGTACTAGCATGTCACCATTGTCTAAAGCACTTCACTTACTTCTGTTTCCTGCAGCAATGCTGTGGCTGGCTACACGGATGATTAGCAATATCTCTAGTGTCACACAGCTTGCTAACTTTATGTCTTCACTACTTCACAACCTAAGGGATATGCCAATTAATACAGGCACTTTCAGACCTGTCTCCTGGTTAAGAGCTGGTTTACAGAGTGAAGTGGCAGGGAAATATTTACAAATAAGAATGCTTTCATCACTACGAGATATTTAAACACACACTTTGCATCATTGTTTGCAAAAGAAAATATACAATTCAGGTTCTCTTCACGCAGCTGACTCACGCTGCTGGCAGAACTTCAGTACAGTTAAAAGACGGTTGTACCTTATTATCCGCGGTACTAGAATGTATTAATTATTATTAGGTAAAAACTTGTTCTGCCTTTTATCTTCTCATAGCTTTACTCTTATAAAGTCTATAGTAATCTGTGAAACTTTTAACTTTGATTACTCTCACATAATCTGCAAAACATATCTTTCAAAAACAACAATTATTTATTTACGTATTTACAAGGCTCTCTTCTCGCAATCTGCTCTCACAGCTTCAGCCCATGGTTGCTACTATAGCCTGCCCTATTTGTTTACTTTACATTACCCAACGTGTTCTCTTTCAAAAAGCAAACAACAAAAAGTTAGGCATATATTTACGTACAGGTTGGCTTAGGGTGTGGGAGGTGATAATGTCAAAATGCTTTCATAGCACTCGACAAACCAACCTGTTAAAAGCATCGCTATGGGAAAGAGCTCTTGACGTTTACGTCACACTAATCATGTTTACGGGCTCTACATGAGCACAAACACCTGTCTAAGGATAATTCAACTTTTGTAGCACTGATCACATAGCACTGGGGAGGGTTACTATCTACATTGACTCTAGGACGAATTGCTGCACGTTTACTTCTTCTCTGCTAGGGGCGTTGATAGGTTCAGGCGTCATGATGAGTCGTACTGCTCTGCTTACAAGGACACCCTTGTTTCTTAGGAGAAGTGTGTGGGGAGCGTGGCCACTGGTACATTGTAGATGGCCACCATATCTCTTTATAGTGACCTGTTGCTATGTGAGTTCAGCAGGCGTGTGTCTGCTGCACACGTGTGGACGGCCTGCTGAGAGTACAGCCGCTGTCTCTCTGCTGATGGCTGCTGGTGTCAGTTTCCAACTGACTCTTTATACTACCGATTCTGGGCAGTAGCATATAGGTGGCTATGCCTGGAGAGTGAACTGGCCGGTCCACCATGCTGGGCTGCTGTACTTGAATGCAGGGTGTATCCAGGGATACCCCTCCAACTAGCAGTGTGTCTTTGTAGATGGCAGGAACGGCAGTCTTATCTCTAATAGCTGAAGCAGATCTGTCCTCTGACTAGCCTGCTGTAGTCGCAGATCCAGGCTCTCGTTCGAGCTGTTGGCGAGTAGTCTCTGGAATGCTGTCAGTGTTGGTTTGGTTTCTACGGCAGACCTGGAGTGGGGAGGCGGCATATCCTCCTGCAGTTTCTCCACGTCTGTGGTGGTTCACACACTCCGATCTGTCGGAAATAGTCAAGTCACAGTTTACAGCAGTAATATTAGGACTAACTACAAGAATATTAGTATCTAAGAATCCGGGAGTTCCCCCTTCGGGTTTACCTGGTTGTACAGTTGGAATGATACTTTTTACTAATGGTAGCTCCGGATACTCAAAGGTGACAGCCTCTACACTGGGTGTAGACTGTTCTGCTGGATCGGCCTCATGTTCTGGGATGACCGTGTCAGTAGCGGTGAGCAAGTACAACGTAGATGGTTGGACCTCGTGTAGGCTGGCTGCTCTAGGTCCGGTCCTAGGCAGGGATGGCGGGCGCTCTGAAGTGTGGCCATGATGAAGTCCATCGTTGCTGGCTCCTTGCAGGTGGGGTTAGCTTTAGCTGAGGTTGCAGTCTGTTGTGATGCAGTCGGTGCTGGTGCTCTGGCGGAGCTGGCTGATACGGTGTTCCAGGTCCCGGCAGTTGATCGCAGGTGCTGGTGGCTGGACGCTGGACGCTCTGTCTGCTGGACTTCTCCAAGAAAACTCTATGGCTGAAGGTGTCCACTTTTCCAGGTGGTGGATGAACGTCTTTCTTAATTCTGTGTGTGGACGGTACAGTCCGTAGCCAGAATTCTACTTTCACATTGTTGGGTCCCTGATCCCAATCAATTCGGAGCAGCAATTGTTCATTACCTTTGGCTCACCTTCGACCGTACTGGTGGTCGGAAACGGAGGTTCTTTCTGACCAGTGGGCATAGAGGCATCTTCCTTCTCATCGCGTGACGTTTCGAGAGATAACAAGAGGGTTGTATACTGAGTTAGAGCCAGGGAAGATTCGAGATAAGGATGTAATTAGCCTCTGGTGGCGTTCCTTATTTTCCCACGGGCGTCTTCTACCTAATATACGTTCTCTTGCAGTCTAATAATATTATAGGGTCCTTCCCACTTGCTCGCCAATCCTGCGCTGAACTTGTTTCCTCCTCGGCTCAGTGGATGGTTTTGTAGCAGTGCTGTTTCCCCCATTGAAAATTGACGTACTCCTATATGGGGCTGCAGATACTCCCGACTTATGTACTCGTCCTGCTTCTCTTGGACGCGTTTGAAGCGTATCTCTGCAGCTTTGCGTATTGCTTCAGGTGTAGGCATTGAGGTGGGGGAGTGTTCCCACTGCCATTCGCCAGGTCGTTGCAATGTTCTTCCAAAACGAAGCTGACTGGAACTGGAAGCGATGGCTTTGGTGATCCTCCTGTGAGTGCGAAGAGTATTTTGGATAAATGGCGATCCCAGTATCGGTGGTCCTCTTCGAGATTAAGTTGTAGACATTTCTTAAGCTCCTGGTCCTGATGTTCCGTGGGGTTTGTGTGTGGATGATAAGGTGGTGTCCCTTGACATGCCTTATGCCATGAGGTGCTGTTGAACCAAGTTCTGTTGTCCATAAATATGTTCTGAGTATATCCCCAGCGAAGGCATATTTCCTCGTTAAACTTCGCTATGATTTGCAGTGTCTGTTGGCTGGTTATCGGAAGGATTTGACCCAGTGAGAAAACATATGTTATCACCAGCAGGTAGCGGTTCCCTCGGGTTCTCTTGGGATATGGTCCCATTAAGTGACAGCGACTTGGTTCCAGGGGGCGTATGGTTTGCGTGGTTTCACCGAGTTCCATCAGACAGCATAACTCTTGTGCTGGCAGCACTTAGGGCATTGACTTACATGTCGACAAATGTCACAACTCATTCCATCCCAGAAGTATCTGACACTTATGTCGCGAGCATTTCCTTTGTTCCTGGGTGTCCTGCGTTGGAGTGATCGTGGTAGTGGCAGTAGACATCTGTTTGCAGAGCTCTTGGGATCCAAATTTTCCAAGGTGCGTCCGACTGGCGATTCTGTGACTAAACAATGTTGTTGCGCATCTTATATAGCTGCGGGCATTGTTGAAGCAAATTCAGAATTTCAGGGTCGAGTTGCTGATGTTGCTCTACCTGACTGCGAGTTAGCTGTAACTGAAGAAAGTATATTTACTCTTCCGGTGGTATTGCGAGGGGTTCAGGAGGAAAAACCATGTTCAGTTCTTCATCTGGTTTAGCATCCTCCTGGTGACTTGGTTGGCAAGACAAAGTGTCGGGCAGGTTGTTTTGAGTCCCTGGGCAGTGTTGGACTTCAAAATCAACTTCTGATAGCACTAGGTCCCAGTATCCTAACTTGGCTTTGTTGTGCTTGATCTCTCTAAGCCATTTCTGGCCATTGCTGTCCTTTTGGAGAATGAAGTGGTTCCCCTTTAGATAGTATCTGAACTTATGGATAGCCCATACAACTGCGAGGCATTCCTGCTCGTTGATATGGTACTGCTGCTTGGTGGGGTTAAGCCTCGTGCTGGCATATGGTATTACCAATGGCTTCACGTCAGATTCTTCTTGGTACAGCATGGCTCCCAGTTCAATTTGACAAGCGTCAGTTTGTAGTATGAACGGGCTGTCTCATTGTGGGCGGTGCAATGGGGCGATGTCATGGAAATTTTCTTTCCAGATGTCGAAAGCAGCTTTATTCCGGTGTCCGCTTCCATCTGACATCTTTTCCAAGGAGTGGGTGTAGTGGAGACATTACTTCGGCTATGTTGGAAACATAATCTCATAGCCAGTTGAAGAGTCCTGGAAATCTGTGGAGCTGCCTCTTGGTGTGCAGAACTTCGTGCAGAACTTCAGCTTCTTATGTAGCATGAAGTGAGTGCTCCTGAGGATAGTTCCCTTCCATATACATGATGTGCCCTAGATACTCTATAGAAGTCTGGCCGAAGTGGCTTTTGGACAGTTTAGTGGTAAGCCCATGGAGCTCTTATCATTCTAAAACTCTGGACTTATAGTACTCTATGTGGTGTATGTTATTAAAATAAAGTGTTCCATCATTTTATGTTGTTCACCATAAATAATTATATACAAGTGCTTTTTTATTTATTTAGTAAAAAAATAGACTTGTGGTGTAGTTGATGTAAACATTAAATTAAATTGCGTGGCACTGTTCATATTAAAATGAGGTGGAATGATATGCATTTGGAATAAAGAAGAAAGTACAAAGGACTTTCAAAAGTGCTCACTTATCTATAAACAGTTTACTTTGCGATAAGCTGGCTCTCTTTCCGCTCATTTTAATGAAATTGCAAGTCCACATAAATGGCATGGGTTGTCAGCAATTGTTCACAAAATCAAGCCAAAAACATTATCAAATTGGAATCCAAAAGAAAAAAATACACGTCATCATCAAACAATAATAAAAAACCAAGAAAAAATGAAAGTTTTAATAACACAAGCAAAGTTTGAAGGCAAACCGTCAAGAGCAACATGGCAGGACAAACATTTGACGGTAGTAATGCATGGAAAAATAAGGTTGTCTTGGGCGGAGGGGGGAGAGTGGACATAGAGGTGGAGTCAATGGGTATTGGTTAGCACTGGTAGCCTATGGGAGGTGGTATCTATCTTTAGATATGCACTATCCCCCATACAACACTCGCAGAGAGAGAGAGAGAGAGAGAGAGAGAGAGAGAGAGAGAGATATATATATATATATATATATATATATATATATATATATATATATATATATATATATATATATATATATATATATATATATATATATATATATATATATATATATATATATATATATATATATATATATATATATATATATATATATATATATATATATATATATATATATATGAATGTTTCAGCTAATTTTCCTCAAATTTCTTACTGTCTTTACCTATATTTTCCACAATTCCTCAAAACTCGGTAATCACAGAAAGATGGGTGCAATAATTGGGGTCAATATAGAAAGGCCATACTATATATTTTTGATGGGGATTTGTCAACTTTCTATGTGGCATATTTATATGGGAGTTAAAATTATGTATGTAAAAGTTAGAAAGAAATGTTTGCTAAGAACCAGAAGAACAGAACCAAATTTTTTTGTATTCTGCGATTGTTTCCATTGCTTCATTAAAGAAACCAGTAGAACCAAAAACCAATCATACCGTCCATAATTATTTATAGTGGTGTTTTCTGTTCAGTCCTCCTTGGAGAAGAAAATAATTACGAATTATATTTCAAACTATCTTAAAATTGCTAACTTCTCTTGTTTTGAGATACAAGAGGATTTTTGATGATTTGACAATGGATTCAGAATCAACCGTAAATTAGGTTTAACCCTTCCCTGGCACATGTGCATGTACTTTGTTTAACGTACTGTTCAAAATGCAGATAGATTTTTGTCAATAATCTTTAGTGGAAATTTTTTGTATTGTATGATGCTATTTTCATTGTGTACTGCAGAAAATTAACATTCATTCCTTTTTCTTCCAGTGATATTGACTTTGTCCTCGGATGAAGAGGATTCTCAAAGCGGAAGAGTTGTTCCAACTGGCCAGAACTCTAACTTGACCAAGAAGGCAGAAGAGCTGTTCATCAAGGATAGGCACTTGTGCGAAGCGAAGAACATGGTTATCGATACTCCTCTTGGTTAGTGTCACACATTAATCTCTATAAACATTTCATGGCCGATTGTTATTGTAGATGGTGTACTATCCAGTAAGTCAATATTACAAACTTCAGAATATGATAATGATCACTTGTTTGTTTATCATGAAGTTCATTACACCACATTTGCCCGAAGACTAAACTTCAAAAATTATGACCCCCACATTTTTACTGGTGTCTACAGGAAAAATTAATTTCTCCAATATGTAGTACAGTACCATAAAACAGTCCATTAAAATAAATTTTGCTTTGATGTATGTAACTAAATGTATAGAAGATAATTCATATAATATATAATGTTGTTTTATTAAATATAACTATAAGTTTGCCTAGAAAATTATGTTAGGCCTACACAACAAATCTTACATAGTAAAAAGTATTGCATTGTTTATTGTAGGAACACACAAATTCCCATTACCACTAGTGAAGTAAAGTGCTTCGTACACAAAAAACTGTGCAGCATATATATTTATTCATAAAATTATAGAAGCTGCCCATTTAATTAGAGTGATTATTGTATGTAGGAATAAAATAGTTTTCTAAATTATTATGATAAGTTAAAAAAATTTGTCATCTGAGCCCCAAACCCAAAACATATTTCTTTACGTACTAGACATAACCACGTAGCCATTTCTACACTTACAACATTGATTCACGATACAGACATATAACATTCATACTTCCAAATATGTGTTGCTACAATTAAATACATATAATAATGTTCAACATACATTATAACCTTTTATATGTAGTGTATTACATTTAAGGACAGAACCATAAAGTTATATCCATGTGCCATAAGTGTGGTCACCGCTACTCACCCACCATGTTGAAATTACGCTTCCTGTATGGGGAATGCAGCTTTCAACAACACTAGCTTTAAAGTGCTCTCAATCGTTTTCACACGAGAATTGAGAAGTTATCTTTAACAGAATACTAAACATTTGAAATATGACGAAAATAGTTATTTCATGATTGGGATCTCCAGTTGAGAAACTTAGAATAAACTCCCAGGTGTGTTGCAGAACAAGGGCCTAAAGCCTCTAAGAGCTACACATATGAGAGACCAGGCTGTTTTCCTAAGGCAGTCTGCTCGTAATTCTACATCTTTATGGGGCAGTGCATCCTCCACATTAGCATTTCCTGCGGGGTGTATGGATGGCTGATTCACAATATATCAGAGATTATTGCTGCTGCCTCTTACACTTTCTAAGCACCCTCAGACAGCCGCCTTACTGTCCAGTGGCTTCCCGTATTTACAAAAGTTGGACTTCACCCCATGGTCCTCGGTCGGCACCAATTGACTGACGTATTGTATACAAGATTCACTGATGCATCATGGGCTCGGGAGCAGCTAATGGCGACATCATGGTCAGGAACTGTTTTTGGTTTGTGTCAGGTCAGGAACAAGAGGGGGTTTAAAACTACCATCCACACAACAGGCAGGCCGGGGCCCGACCAGTATACAACATTGTGCAGGTCGCTTAATGGCTAGGCATAAAGTCAACGATCAGCTGGGCGACACAACGGCGCGGTGGCCAGAGTGCAAACTGGACTGGTTAACTAGCCTGTAGGGATGTGCGAACATTGGAATTTTGTTCGTTGAGCTCGAGCAGAGTATTTAAAAAAGCTTCGATCTTTCGAGTCGAACTCGAGCGAGTATCTACAATTATTAATAAAACTGTCAATATAAAATTACTGGCAGTCTACTTCACACAAATGGACATGAAACAATCACAGCATTTTCTTATTAAGAGTATTTAACAATACAGTTTAATGAATTACCTGAATCATATTATAAAGTGCCCATTAAATTATTCCCAAATAAAATTTTAAAATCTAATATTGTACATTAATAACATCAACAAGTAAGTTCACTGTCTAATAACAAATCAGACGAAAAAAAAAATTGAATTGGAGGAAATTAATCATTCAGTTCAAACAGCATTATAGTATTATTCTAATGAACAATAAAATACTTTTTTCTCTTTTTACTTTACAATATGCCTATTGACTTCTCTTAACACACTATACACAACTAAGGTTACTTGTTTACTTCTACTACTTTTGGAAATTATATATTCAAACAAATACTCATTCTTCTATGCTCCTTTAATTCTATTGGCTGTAGGCTTTATGTACATGACAAAAATTAAAAATGCTCTATTGGCTTCATGTCTACACATCTAAGATGTTCCTACACAACACGAAATAACATTGTGCCATTTCCTACACATCTTCATGCCGAAGATGTTCCTACACGACACGTTACACAATGGGCATAGGAAATTGAGTGTAAAGGCAGGTAGCTGATTGATAAAACATGAATGTTTTGAGTACGCATAAGCTACGGAAGTACCTATTTGAAATAAATGGAAAAAATGTTTGCCTTCACTACACTGCATGTATGTACGATATGTAGGCCTAAAAATATGTGATTACTTTGAAAGAATTTGAGATAGGACATAATATGATGTCATACAGGCTTGACTAGTGATAATCATATTTATTCAAATTCGGTCACTGGGCGTTTATAAATTGCAACATGAATATTGTCAATGTTATTATTAACAAACTGTCACAATGTCAGAAAGTTCAATTCTGGTTAGTGATGAAAGCCAAACAGAATCTTTAAAACATAGCAGTAATGTTGTATGTAAAACGTAAAATAGTTCTATTAAAGTAGAAAAATTCGGGATGGCCTTGTAGACTGTACTAAATGTAGGCCCAGCATTGGTTTTTGAGGAAAATATGATTTTTACACTGAATATACATTACGTTTAAGGAATATTTAATCAGTGCTCAAACAAGACAACAGTTTAATTTAAAAAATTCATCATTAACCTATATTATTTTTATAAAGCAATTTATATATGAGTGAGAGTGTGTGTGTGTGTGTGTGCGTGCATGTGCGTGTGTGTAACATTACCTGCCTGAATAGATAAAATATAAAACAATTGACATTCTGACAAGTAAAAAACAGCCCAGGCCTAATATAGATTGTAACTTATGCTGCGAAAAATCACACTTCTTGGCACTGATAATTAATAAAAACGATCATAAAAATCACAGAATTGCAACACAACACTTCAACTATAGTAAATCAGCCTCGAAAAATTAAAAACTTATCTATTCACGAACATAATTTTAACGTAAATAAATTTCGGTACGTGTAGTTAGTCGAACAAATCGAGTACACATATCTTTTTCGTATATGCAGTGACACTTGATTTAATGGATTCTTATTATTCGTCAGGCAAACGATAAAGCTTTAATAGTTTATCATAAAACAAATATTTGGTTAGGATTCGTAATTCTCACACCAAAAGTAAACAACATTTCAGGGGGGAAAATGATTTTTTTTTTCCTTTCATTGAGATAATTCTCATTGTTTCTTTTAGTCACATTACCTCAATGCACCACTACCAACATGAGAATATTTGCAACGTGTTTCTTTAAGCAATGCCCAGCTAAGACGCACTTATAAAACAGAGTTTTATAATGGTGAAACACCTTGATATCCTTAAGCGCCACTTAAGCATCGCTTTGCTGGAATCTAGTTTATTCCTTGTTGGTGAAACTGGCCCAATGACTTTGAACCATTTTGCTATGCACACGTTCATTACGTACACGTATTTCATCAAAAGCGACACTACTAGAGCTAGGTTCGATGTGGCGAGATTTTGGGTTGAGTGCTGCTTGCATGTCTCATATCTCTGACGTCCGACAAAAAGCAATTGTTTACGTTACGTTTTCCGTCAATACAAAGACCGTCAGAAAGTATTTTCAATTAAAAAAAGATCACTCTTTTATTTACGTTGGAAACTAACACAGTGAAAGAAATTTGTGAAGAATTTGGTGCATTTATGGAAGTTTTTCTCATTATCGCTAAGTCATAACAATTTTGCTTTTTATAGTGAATAATGCAACTTTTTCAATTTTATAATGATTATTTTGCATTTTCGAATTTTCTGGGACTCTACAAATAGGTAATGCTCTCATTTTCTTTCACGTATGCGTAAAAGGTGGCACGAAGCTATGTTGTGAATGTTACTGAGTGCACACGAAGCTATAATAATTTGGTATATGCACGAATGGAAAATTCCCAAACTTTGCCCACCATCGGGCTAGTAGTCATTTATTTTATGATGCATATAAATCGAGGCATTCTTTCTTGTATTCTTCACGACGAAATTGCAATATGCACTTTTTCCCCCAAAAAAAACTTGAATTTTTCGAGCTTGAGAAAATGATATGTGTGTGTGTGTGCGTGCGTGCATTTGTGAAGTTTTGTAAATAAAATTTTTTTTCTGGTAAAGTATTGTGTGATCCTTAGCCAGTCTTGGTCAAGACTATTTTATTTCTCAAGCCAGTTTATTTCTGCTCTGCATTTCATAGTCTACAAACAAGACAGTCTTCTTGAAGGTGGCAGGCTCAAGGCATTGCTTATATTTTACCACAAATGATGGCTTGGTCAAGAACAAGTTTATGGCATGCAAAACATGACGGTTAGACCCAGAATTCAAATAAATACACATTTATTTGTTGCGATGAACTAATGTATGCGTGATATTATGTGCAAATTGAAAAATTAAGTATTCCAAATTATACATAAGTATTGCATATTCATAAAAACATGGCAAAAACGGACAGTGGCATTAATGTGGTGAAAAATAACGAAATTGCTTCATAGAAAAATGTTATGGATGAGTGTAAAATTATATTGTAAAGAAAATTGTGTGAGTAATGTGATTGGTTTACACGAGCAATCAAGAAATAACTTGGCACACTTATGTGAGCATCACAACAGAAATGATCTATTCTGAGTGGGCCAAGACATTAAATAATAACTTATTTATTTAAAATATTCTGTGTTCAACATATTTATATTTTCAAAATTTTTCCTTTTATTTTCAATTAAACACACAGTATAATTTATTATATTTTTTCTTATTACATTTGTATACGTTTATTGTAAATTACTATAAAATTTTACAAGGAATAACATTTTTTTGTAAATAAATTGTAACGAAGCACTATCTATTTATTACTTTGTAATTAGCAGAACTTAAGTTCTATGCAAATTACATTCAAAAATTAATGTTATCTGTAGAATTACATGAAAACTGTCTCAGAACAGAACAATTTAGAAAACACATTTTTCTTGGAAAGTCAGCCATCATATTTTTTAAGGTCCACTAAACTGCCCAGTTGCTTCCGAAAGGTGTGGTTTAAGTGATTTAGGCTAAGTGGGCATGTCAGGCATCTACTTCATTATCTTCTTCACCGGACGAATAATTTTGAGTAATAACTGCTTGTAACATTCCCAAGCTCTCGTCTACGTGCCATACTCAAAACAACTCACTAATATTGCTCTTTCCTGTTCGCATGGTCGTCATTGGGAGAAACTGCTCTTTAATCTCCTTTCTTGCTTCTAGTAGGATCTGGACTTGCTCTTGAAAGCAGTTAGCAACACCACCTGAACAAACCTTAGGCTGGCAAAACAGTTGGTCAAACCTAAGTCTCCTGCTTCACTCTCTTGGTCGTGATGTTTACGTTGGAGTAGCACAGTCACTTAAGAAAGGAAAATCAGAAGTAAGAGAGAATTAGTGTTTTATTCCTGAGGGGAATGGACACGGTGGCCCATACTACCACCAAACTACCTCAAGCTGACCGGAAGTACAACTACGCCAAGCCAGGTGAATGGGACCTGGTTCTAGGCTAGGAAGGCAGATTTGACTAGGTAGCTAGATAACTTTCCCTATCTACTCTGTTCCATGTCATAGAGGGTCTTAGGGGACCCACTTTCTGAAGGGCAGGGAGTGGCCATTACAGGAGATAAGCAGGGGGGGAGGGGGAGTTGAATTCTTCAAGTTCTACAGGGGGAGATTCTCTGGAAGCCATTGGTGTTGGAGCTGAAGAGCTTCGGGGGTGTCTAGGAGACGTAGAGCTGACAGAGAGCTCCAGCACATGTGGTTGAGCGAGCTGGGGACTAGGGACATAACCTGTAGGACATAACCTCCCCGCAACTAGGGACATAACCTGTAGGCACTCCGGTAGTTATTATACTGTTTCAAACCCCGCCTGGTGCGCCAAGGATATACGTACAGATGAGATGGAGTCTGTTGCATATATTTCAAAAGAGCGCCATGCATCAATTTGTTGGCTATGTGCTTGTGAGAGTCCCAACAGGGCTGAATAGCAATCCTGATCTGCCATCAGTTTTGCACCATGTTGCCAAAATACCTACATACCGTTTGCACCCATTGAAATAGGAACAGCCATCTTAAAATTACCCAGTTTATGAAGCAACATCTTCCAAGCTCCTGAGAGTAGTTAGAAACAGCCTTCCTTTACCATGGAGTTTGCATCAAGGTTTTTTCTTTACTCCCAATGTGGTGCATTGCAAATATCATAGTGAACTAATGAGACTGGGAAGCACCAGTGATTAGGTTTTATAACCAGTATTACCATTACCAAGCACCTTTTTCAACCACTTCGGGGGGTGACCAAAGATCCATGTGCATAGTTATCTTAACTATTGTCCATATGAAAGATGATGGCTGCTGTGCCGCCTCACCCATGAGGAACAGCACAAGATGCATCGTATGCCTTATGTGAATGCCCGTGGAAGTAGTGGGGCAACAGAACTATTGATTGTGCCCACCGTGGCAACAATTTGCATTCTCTTTGCATCAGCTTGGAGGAAAAAGACAGGGACATTGCTGCCCCAGAATACAGCACCGAGGCACGTAGGGATTCAGCCTACCAAAATTCAGGTATTGTGAAAGACCCTAGGAAATTGGTCTCCTAAATATTGGATGGGAACCGAAATTCTGTTGGAAATGAAGAAGTTATGAAATCCTATGGGCTCACGAGTCCCAGAAAATAAAGAGGACCTGCAAGTTGGCAGTACTTCATGAGTTAGAGGAATCCGAGAACTGCCTCAAATAACAATACAACTATAAAGAAAGGAATTGTTGGCCACATATGATGTGGCTGCAGATGCACATTTCATCCACCACTCAGCTCTGCCAGACCATCTGCAAACCTTCAATCTAGCACATGCATGGGAAACCATTCATACAGCTCAAGGAGGAGTAAAACTTAAAACCAAGGGAACCCTTCTCCTCAAAATCCAGTGCAGGGGCATGACAATATCCACAAAAGTTTTCATTATTCAGATGCATTCGGGTCAGCAGCACAGCAAGGAACAGCAAGGAATTGGGATTGTAAATTGTTTCCAAGGCAGGGTGTATCTAGGCATGACTAGTTGAGAGTCACAATAATAGAGCAGCAACAAACAATTGGGGCAGATAGTAGCAATCCTAAAAGAACATAGAACTGTATTTGAGCACAGGTGGACATTGTATCAGACATCCCATATTATGCTTGAAATACACTTAATGCTGGCTGGAAATAGTGCATAACAAATTTGGTAACCCGTTCCCATACCAGACTAACACACGTGTGAGAACGAAAGAAGGAAGGGACACTTGAGAATTTGCATTAACTACCATAACCTAAATCAAATAAATGCAGCCAAACACCTCACCTGCTATTAACCTATGGTACGTCTTGGAAGCCCCAATGAAACTAAGATCCTTCAGTGTGCTAGATTTACAGTGTGGATATTTGCATATCCCGGTTCAGGATAGTGTGCCTGCAAGCAACTGTCACTCCACTTACTTCCCCTGGCTTGGTGTCTTTGGCTCCAGCTGGAGCAGGCGACTGGGCACGCTGGCTCGGGAGCCGCCTGAAGGTGTTAGAGGTGCCAGCTGGCTGGTTGGCACGTGGTCGGCTGTGGCTGGAGTCGTACAGGTGGCTTGCAGGTTGAACGGGACCACTCCCGAGTGTACCTATGACACAGTACTTCGACGGCGGGATGGGCAGCTCCGGGAACCCTAATCAGGGAGCCAAAGAGGTTGGTGTGGAGGGTAGCGGAATGAGGCTTCACTAATTGTTGGGTAGCTTCTGCTCTCTCCTTTGGGGATATACAGCTGGGGACTGGTGTAGATTGTTTAATTAGAGGGTGGAGAGATGCAAGGATAGCAGCTGTCGTCTGGGTGTTCCTCCTGCTCCCTTGTTGGTTTAACGAACGTCATGGACAAGGAAGGTGTTACTGTTCACCCTGCAGAGTGAACAACAACAACAACAACAAGGCAACAAACCTCTAGCTAGAGTGTATTTCAAAAGTACCTGGTTCAAGCCTCGTCAGGCCTGGCACCCTCTCCGGCAAGTTTATACGCTCTTAAGGCAATGGATTAGCTTACTTGGCCCAGATGCTTCACTGTGTTTCTTTCTAGTGGTTGGGGCTCTACTGTACGTGCGCACCATGTACCTTTATGTACTGGTCCATGGTATGGGTGGCAGTTGACTTTTTTTTTTGTGTTTGACGTACGCTCAGTCCTGGTTACGGGCTGCCCACAGTCCTATTCTACGTCAAAAACGGTTGCAAATTCGCTGTCACCTGCTACTCCCTTAGAGGGTAATGCTTACCAGGTTCGGAAAAGACACACATTCACTACACAGCAAGGAAAGACAGAACTTAGCTAGAATACGTGTTTTATTCTCTTGAGAATAGAATATGGTGACATGTACTACCTCCTACTTCTACACACACTAGGTGTTCAATGGACTTTGTAAAAGAGTGAGACAAGTAGCAAGCAGACAGGCAAGGGGCCTGTCTGCTTGAGGAGGTAGGCTTGAAGTACTGACAATTAAGTAGTTTTGAAAACAACTGAACCCTAATTGTGGCTTGTAGTCCTGAAGGGACTTAGGACACCATGGGTGGTGTATGTGTCGAGTATGGTGACTTGACGGCAAGTGTCCAGGGATCAACAATTTTTCTGCTGGTATGGTAGAGAATGTGTCATTGGCTGAATATCTGATAAAAAACTGGAAGATTATGAAGAGCCCTTAGAGGGACTGTGGCTGTGTAGTAGAGAACCTTAACACATGGTGCTAAGGCGAGCTGCATGAATAACTGGCATTTCTGCCGGGCGCACTGTGTTATATTCCCTCCAGCTGGAGGGTGCCTTGTTCGCTTTGGTAACCTTCGGCCACTGCTACTTCAGGTTCAGACCGGGTGGCGCTGGGGGCAAACTCTTGCATGTGGTGGCTTCTTTTTAGTGGGTTTACAAGCGGTGGGAGTAGATGTAAAAGGGGAGTTCTAAAGCAACTTAATTTTCATTGAAAAATCGTGGTTTTTTGCTCCAAAATCATGGTTTGAAATCTAAAAAAATTGAGCATTCTAAAAAACAAGCAAATTTACTCCAAAATCAAGCACGTGTACCCCAAAATCAAGTAATATAACCAATTTCTCAAAAATGTCTGAGCAGGATTTTTTGCTACCTTAAAATCAAGCAAATTTACTCCAAAATCAAGCAATTTTGCAAGCAAGTAATATAAATAAAGCAAATTTAAGATTAGATTAAATTAAATATTAAAATAATTCAAATCAATAGAAATTTATATATTTTTTAAGAGAACTCTATATTATGCACAAATTTTCCATTTTTCATTTCTTTTAAGCCTTTATACATTATGAAAACCTGCTTCTCATTTATTAGTTGCAAAGAATTTCTATCAAGTCTCTTGATATAGTGCTCTGGCAATGAAATTCTAAGTTTACCATCTAGAATACAATTCATTTTGTTGCCAAACTTAGACTCATAAATTTCAAAACCTGTAGCAGTAAACCATTGATTTGTTTCTAGATCTTGTAGTGTGGTGAATTCAAGTGAATTGTTCAACTTGTTGAGCGGAGATTCCATTTTTTTGTGTTATTTACAAAGAAACAAATTATTAAAGCAAAATATTTTTTCTTTCTCTTAATAAATTATTTTTATTATTGTATAAAAAATAGAAAATCAAGAATAGCAATGTAAAAGATGTGGCAAAGTATTAAATACAGAAAGTTTTCACAGGCATAAATACACAAAAGATAAGCATATTAACACTTGTAAAAAATGTGATGTTGAACATGAAAAAAATCAATATGAGTTGAAAAAAGAGAAAGTACTATGCGAATGTGGAAAATACGTTTCTAACCTATCTCTTAAAAATCATAAAAATACTAAACTACACAATACAAATGAAATTCGACATGCCGATTATTTAACAAAAACATGTACAGTGTGTAAAGAGAATAAATCTATCAATTAATTTTATCTCCACAAAGCTACTATAGACAAACATACAACAAAATGCAAACAAATGCTTTAGTGAATACGATAGAAGTCGCTATAAGTTAAAAAATGGGAAATTACTATACTACTGTGGAAAATATGTTTGTGATGGATAAAAATAATAAATTACACAATGCAATAGTAGATATTCTAAATGAAATTCAACGTGATCATTATTCAACAAAAACATGTACAGTATGTAAAGAGAATAAATCTATAAATTCATTTTCTCGCCATAAAACTACTAAGGACAAACATACATCAATATGTAAAAAAAAATTCTATAATGAGAAGTATCCTCATAAGAAGTTAAATAGTTAAAAACTATTTCATTACTATCAATAATTTAAGCTTATATTTCAATTTTACACACTTATATTTCTATCTTCATTTTTGCAGTTTTCATAAATTTGTTTTCTTATAAATTGACAATAAAAATAACATTGTGCAATATTGCAGTTGAGTTGGGCGAGAAGAGATTGAGAGAGTTGAGAATTATAGGTTAAGATTTAAAAATTAAATATTGGTACAGGCTACGGAAAGCTGATATAATTGCAGCTATTATACCATTAATAAAGAAAAAGAATCTTTAAAAATTTACCCTTTTCAAATTACATAATGGAAAAAAAAAATCCCATTTTCTACTCATATTTTCATAAAACCTAGAGATAAAAATAATCAATTAAAAGAATGGATAACAAAGCATAATTTTACAAATTTACCTTCAGCTGATGCCAGTATCAACAAATTATATAAGCACGATAAAAATGAATTAAAATATATATATTCCCCATTTCTACTAACGTGTTTGTTAGCAAAAGAAATAGAAGAACCAATAAAAAGTATAGAGTTAATACAGCTTTTAAAAGTAGGATATCAACATATAACATTGAAAATTCCTTTAATTTAGTACAGGCTAATCAATTTTTAACTTCAGTAAAAAATAAGGATTTTGAGACAATTGCACAATAATCTTAGGGAATTTAGAGGGGTGAAAGCCAGCATAAAATTATATATAAATTGTCTCAAGCAAGAAAATAATTAAGTAGAATATTTACATTTGTCATATAATCACACAATATTAAACAAAGTGAAAATTATAAAGATTTATAAAATTATAAAACAGGAATTACTTACTCAATTATCTGAATTTCAAAGAATAGGTTCTGGATGGACTTTAGATAGAGTAATTGGAATACAATTAGCAATAAATAAGTATAATCCATTAAATGGATCGTCATATATTGAACTACCTGAATTTATAAAGATCATTAAAGTATGCATAAATGTTAGAAACAATGATAAAAATGCTCAAATGCTTTCTTTGGACAATAAAATCTGCACTGTTTCCTGCAGAAAAGACCCACAAATTGTATCTAAATATAAAAACGTGGGTCTTAACATTGAGGAAGCATTAGATAAATTTGAACATCCTATTAAAATTGATGATATACCAAAAATAGAAAATCATATCGATACTTCTATAAATGTATACTCTATTGAAGATGAAGGTAAGAAATCCATTGTATATCCTCTAAAACTTACAAAACATAAAAAGAATACGCCTATAAATTTACTTTATTTCAAAGATGATACAAAACTCACATTATTGTTGGATTAAAGGTTTATCAAGGTTACTTTCAGCACAAATAATAATAAGCATGACAATGTTTATATATGCTATATGTGTCTTCAATTCTTTTATTCTCAAGAAAAATTAAATAAACATACTGCAGATTGCTGGAAAAATGAACCTGTGAAGATAATCATCCATTTAAAAAAAGTGAACAAATAAAATTAAAAAATATAAAACACCATGAAAGTCCCATTCACAATATATGCAGATTTTGAATCAATTATAAATAAAATATCAACAACCAAACCAAATCCAAAATAATTTTATAAATTTAAGCTAATCAAAATATATCCAGTCATAACAGAAGATGATATTGATAATGGTTTTTATAAAGAAACACTTAAAGGAAGATATAAACTTACTAATGATCAAATAAATAATATTGATTTAAAGTTAAATATACAATAATATACAATGAAATATCAATTACATGCTTCTGGTTTTTGCTATTATATTGTATCTACTTATGATGAGTATACCGCCAGTTGTATATCATCGCCCAGATGCTCATAAAATATTTATACAATCAATGAAAAGAGAAGTAGATGAGATTGGTGAAATATATTCATAAATTGAACCAATGCGCCCATTAACAAAAGAAGGAAAAATATTATATAGGAAATAAAAAATATGTACTGTATGTGAGTGTGAATATAGGGAGGAAAATAATAAAGTACATTATCATGATCACATAAGTGGGAAATTCATTAATACAGTATATAATAATTGTAATCTAAAATTAAAATTACCAAATTTTGTTCTAATTTATTTTCATAACTTAGCTGGATACGATGCACGTTTATTTATTAAAGAGTCAGGGTATGATGATAAAAATATAGAATTAATTGCAAATAATGAAGAAAAGATTATAACTTTTGGGAAAAAAACAGAAAATTTAAAAATGAACTTTATACACACATTCAAATTTATGGTCAGTAGTTTAGATAAATTATCATCTAATTTAAGTACATATCAAATGAAAACACACACAAAAACATTTTCCAGAAGCTCAAGTTGATTTAAGTTATTAGAAAAGATGTTTACCCATAGTGATATTGGATAGAATGAAATTTACAAAGAATTAACAAATAAATAAAAAATATATATCGATGATGATTATGAACATGTAAAATGTGTATGGAACCAATTTAATATAAACAATCTTGGTAAATACCATGATTTACATTTAAAAAGTGATGTATTATTGTTAGCAGATATATTCAAAAATTTTATAAACACATGTATAAATTCATATGATTTAGACCTTGTATGGTATTTTACAGCACCACGTTTATCATGGGATGCAATGTTAAAAATTACTAAACAACCACTAGATTAATTACATAACTATGATATGATTTTAATGATTGAAATAGGAATTCGATGTGGAATATCACAACGTTGTAAGCGATATGTTAAAGCAAATAACAAATACTTGGAAAATTTTAACTCTAATCAAGAGTAAACTTATTTTAAGCATATCTCGATGCGAATAATTTATATGGTTGGGAAATGTCGCAGCATTTACCATATGGTGGTTTCGAGTGGTGTACTATGCATTAAATGATTTAGATGACTGCAGTGAAAAAATATTACAATTGTAGAATGATTCTGAGTATGGTTATATATTAGAAGTTGATTAAAAATATCCACAAGAACTACATAATTTACATGAAGATCTTCCATGTTGCTCAGAAAATACGGATATTCCCAAATCATATCAATCTAAATTTGAACCAACTTTAGATAACAAACAAAAGTATATAATTCACTATCGCAACTTGAGACAGTGTCTAAATAATGGATTAAAACTCACTAAAATGCATAGAATATTAACGTTTGAGCAGTCTGATTGGTTGAAGAAATATATTGATTTGAATAGAACAATGAGAACTACTGCTAAAAATGATTTTGAAAAAGATTTATATAAGCTCATGAATAATTCTGTTTGGCAAAACTATGGAAAATATGAGAAAAAGAGTAGATATAAAACTAGTATCAGATGCTGAAAAATGTGAAAAATTGGTACTAAAACCAAATTTCAAAAGAAGTACTATATTTAATGAGAATCTTGCGGCTGTTCACATGAATAAAACTAATGTAAAATTTAATAAGCCAATATATGTGGCATGGCCATTTTGGATATTTCGAAGGATTATTGTATGATTTCCATTATAAAGTGATGAAATCAAAATATGATGATAAAATTAAACTATGCTATCAAGATACAGATTCATACATGTATAACATAAAAACAGAAGTTTTTTACAGAGATGTGAAGTCAATGATAGAAAAATTTGGTACAAGTTATTATCCAACGAGCAATATTTATAACATGCCTCAAATAAATTTAAAAAATTTTGGAAAGATGAATGTAATGGTAAAATAATGAAAGAATTTGTTGGTTTACGAGCAAAAATGTATGCATATAGAGTTGGCGATAAAGAAAACAAAAAATCTAAATGTGTGATAAAATGTGTTTTTAATAAGAGAATTACATTAAAAAACTATAAGAATTGTTTGTTTGATGACAAATTCAATATAGAACAATGAATTTGATAAGTAGTGAGAAACACAAAATATATACAGTCAAAGTTAATAAAATTGCATTGAGTCCTTATGATAACAAGAGAATTATACTAGAAAATAAAATTGATACACTGCCATATGGATATCAGAAAGAATATTTTTAAATTAATTTTTATATTATTATATTTTAAACATCTTTAATTTCCAAAACAACATCAATATCAGAACCATCAAAATCAATTAAATTTCCATTTTCGTCTCTAATTTCTAAGACAATATAATTAAAACATTCATTATTTATTCTATAAAAAATTGGCTATGGGGGCTCATAGCTAATGTAATCTTGAAAACCAAACATGGTTTTTGGTGGAATACTAGCAATTATATTAGTCTCCAAATGATTAGATTCATCATATTTTTTGAACATGCCATATGTCAATTTACAATGAATACTGTTGGTGTTATATGGATTAAAATTAGGCAATTTAGTGCTTAGAAATATTATTAATCATATTTCTTTCAAAGCTAAGAATATCAAATAAGTTATCAAGTTTAATGTCAATCTTAGTTTTAATAGATATTCTATTTTTCACATTGTCTGTTGTTATTTCAATGTTGTTTGCTGAAAATGGTTCAATTGAATTTATAGTTTCCTTTAACGATTCAGCATCGTATTGGCCCCTGGGGATTGTGATAACTTCATTTTTGTCAACATCATCACTCATTGTTTTCAATTGTAGTTATAGTATTATTGTCTATATTTGGAGTAAAAATTTTTGCATGAAATCTGACTAATGCTATTGATTTATCTTTATGAATTAAGTCATAGTGAAGTTTCTTCTTCAGAATAGAACTATTGTTTGTTAACTTGAAAACTTAATTTGACAGCTCAGGCTGTCGAGACAAGTCGTATTATCTATTTATTACAAAAATTATTTGTAATTAAATGAAAAACCAGCAGCCAAAGCAGCCTATGCTGTGCAAAGTTGACTGGGGTGTTGGTGTTTTAATTTCTGAAGAATCTTCTAAGAATAAGAAAAATGGTGAACTTTTGCCTGAAGATATTAGAGGTATGATAGTCAATCCTAGTAATGGCGGAAAAACAAATTTGGTGATAAATTTTATTTATAAGACAGGATGGCTAAATGTTAATAAATTACTTGTTTGCTCTAAAAGTTTGACTCAACCAAAATATATTCAATTACAAGACTATTTTGAAGTGATATCCAAAAAATGTACTGAACAAATGGCTTATTTTTATAAAAGTAGCAATGGTGAAATGGTTTCATTAGATCAATGTGAAAATAATTCTCTCGTAATTTTTGATGATGTAATTTAAAATGAGCAAGATGTAGTTCGCAAATATTTTACTAGAGGTCGGCATAAAAATATTGATATTTTTTATCTTGCGCAAACATATTCCAGAGTCCCCAAGCAATTAGTACGAGATAACACAAATTTTCTATGTATATTTCGACAAGATGAAACAAATTTGAGACACATATATTGTGATTTTGTTGGAGGAGACATGAGTTTTGAAAAATTTAGAGAGATGTGCAAAATGTTGGGATTAATATTATGGTTTTATTACAATAGATATGAATAGAAAAATTACCAATGGTAAGTATAGAAAAAAAATTAAAGAGTTTATTATATTTTAAAACTTCTGGTATATAAATGAATACTTATATAATTATTCTTGCTATTACAACTATATTTTTTGCACTGTTCATAAAAGAGAATCAAAATGTGTTATCAACATTTTAAATAAATATGGATATCTAGAAGGTAATGCAAATTCGCTTTCAAAAATTGATACTAAAAAGTATGAAACTTTTTAAAAAATATTTAAAGAACATCGCAACCTCTCTTCAATCGATGGTAAACTCAATGAAGAAATACTTAATTTAATCAACAAGCCAAATGTGTTAAAGATGAGATAATTGTGGACCTTTCATCAACAGCAAAATTGACTAAATGCTCATTAAAATGGAATTTTGCATATTGCAAATTAATCAATTACAAATTTAGCAAATTTTCATATTTGGCAAAAAACACTCAAATTTGAAATTTGTATACAATACTGATTTTCCAGATATTCTTATATCAAATAAACAAGGTCGACATAATAATCATAGGTTGCACATTATATCCATTTGGTAGTGCACTGGCTTGTCCATATTTTCCAAATAAACAAAATAACCTCGTTGAAATTCACATCAATAAGCAGGAATATTGGTATAATGATGGTAAAAACACTCCTGAAAATAAAATTAATTTACTAGCAGTTTTGATCCATGAAATTGGACATGCATTAGGTCTTCAATATGCAAAAAAGACGAATATATAAAAACTTTTTTGATTAGTGATGGTGAATTGTATATTTTTTACAATAAAAATGTTTGGACAAAAAGTTTAAGAGATAAGAAAATAATCAATAGGCCATTTTCAATAAGAAATTGGTTTCGGTTTCTACCAATTTTAATAAATTTTTTTTATATTCCAAAAACCATCGGGCGAGTTAGTCCTTTGTGTTGACGAAAAAATTTATATGGTTGATTATCCTAGTTATAATCTTATTTATTGATGGTTATGCAAATAAAATTCACTTCATTTGGATTGAGAGATGAATATAAAATAAATGCTTTTTTTATTAATTCATATTTGGGGAAACTTTTTCTTTTATGAAAAGTTTTATTATGCAGAAATAGATTAACATTGTTTCCAAATAAAAAAGCATGGTCTAAGTAGTGAAAAATTTACGAATTTAACAAATATGATAGACTCAGCTTTTAGTTATACAAATGGTTTACTGTATCTTTTTGTTAATGAAACTTTCATGGAATATAATTAATTTACAAAAAAGTTGACAAGAGTTGGCAAAAATAGCATTTCATTGGTTGGTACAAAGTGCGAATCTTATAATGAAATTATAAATAAAATGAAATATATTTTCAATGACTTAAAAAATTTAATTCCTTAAGAGGTATATAGTTAGATGAATTTGGTCTATATTCTTTAATATTATTTTCTTCAATCTATTGTTTTCTTCAATAAAAAAGAATATTAATATAAATGCTTATTACAACTTGCCAATTTTACTTGTCAATGGAGTCAATTCTGGACATAAACAACAACAAACTTATTTACAATGGTAACGAGGTTGTTATGATTATTGATGAAGAAAATAATCTTTGGTTTAGAGGAGCTGATGTAACTAGGCTTTTGAAATACAGAAAACCACGAAATGCTTTATATTATATTGTTGATAATGATGATAAAAAACAAAATTTACTGAACTCAGGTGCATCTCTAAAATAGGGACACCTTTAAATATGCAACCAACTGCTTTATCAGTGAGTCAGCTCTGTATAAGTTAATATTTAGATCAAATATGCCTCTAGTTGAAAAATTTATGAAATGGATGACTAAAGAAGTTTTACCATCAATTAGAAAACATAATGTAATGCATTTATTCAAAGGGCAAATAAAACACACAAAAAAATGAATGAGTTAAAAGATATAAATAAAATTAAAGATATAAAAATGGAAAATTTAACAGAAACAGTTCATAGAGTCATAGATAGAATAAATCGCAGAAATGAGGTAATAGAGATATGGCCCCTCATGTTGTACTGCAAACACAAGATCCAAATTTAAATCCAACTTTTATTCTTCTAGAATTGTTAGATAATGATTGTGAATATGATTATTATGTTATTACAGCTCAAAGAAGAAACCTTTGAAAACTGTTGTATAGAATCAAAGATATACGTCCAAATTGTGAAGAATGATTGAGATTTGAACATATTCCAAATTCCATCAATTTATATCAAAGAATGAAAGAATCCATGAATGGCAAAATTGAGTGTTTTCACAACTATTTTAATATTGATAGAAATAACTGTACTCAACAACAATTAATTAATGATATAAATAAAGATTATTGATCAAATTGAGTGAGAAACTAATTTTTATTTTTATTTATGAAACATCTGTTTTTATTAATTCATGAATTGTGCGTGTTATCAAAACCTAACCACTTTACAAATTATTTGTTCACCCGTAGTTTTTAAAACTTTTTTGACCAAATATTCTTTGGAATAGTTAGTTTTTATAATTTCGTATTCATAAAAACTACCCATTATTTCTTCTCCATTTAAAACTTTACAAATAGTAAACACTTCTGTTGATCAATTAGCTGTATAACCTTTTTCAAATTTTATTTTTCAAGTTGCTCACACGAACATCATCTCCAACTATACATTTTGGTTTAGTAAACACAACATTAGTTTGCAATAAAGTTTGCTGTCTTGTTTAATTTTTTTTATTATCTTCAATCGTCTTCATACCACTAGTGCTTTGCTTTGTGTTGTTGTAGCCTTTCACTAATTCATCCAGTATATTTATCTACTTGTAGTTGCGATTCAAAGCAAATTTTTCCCACATTATATTTTTTAAAGTTTGATTAAATCTTTCAACAATGCTAGCTTTTAATTCAGAAAATGAAAAAAATGATTTATATTATGCTTTTTAATAAGTTCTTGAAATATTTTATTATAAAGTTCTAAACCATTGTCGCTTTTTAAATTATTTGGTTTTCTTTCATCAAAATATTTTCTAAAGCATTTGATACATTTGCTGTGATCTATTTTTGTATTGCTCTTGAAATTGGCCAAATTATTGTCAAACATAAGAATATCCGTAACTATTTTATAAACAGTACAGTCCATCAAAAAAGTAAAGAAAATTTGATCATTACCTGAGTGAAAAACATTAGTCATTTTATTCCACTCTGCATGTAAATAAAATATATGAGATTGATTTAAATTTTGTAATTTAACATCTAATTCTTTAATTAGAATCTAATTAATTAATCTAATTCTTTAATCTTCTTTAATTTTTTCAACTTTCAAATCAACAAGTGTATTTGATATTTGATCTCATAAAGCAGAAACAGTGGTATTATATTTTAATTCTACATATGATTTTAAATCAGAAACACTAGTGTTGTATTTTGATTCAACATTATTTTGTAATGCATAATCAACAACAATAGTTTTATATTTTGAATCAACATTTTTTTTAATGTCTGTTTTGCATTATTTATTTGTTTTATATGATTAGCAATAGTGTTATTAAATTGTAAATTTTTATCTTCTTTCAGAGTATAATCAGAAACAATAGTTTTATATTTTGAATCAACATCTTTTTTTTAATGCATAATCTGCTATTTATATCAAAATAACTTTTGCTGATCGTATCTTTTTTATCTACAGGTTCCCCTATATTAACAATTCTTCACCCCAGAAAAGAAACATATGATTTTGTAAAACCAAAACAAGTGCTTAACTCACTTTGTAAAGAAGAAACACTCAAATTGCATTTGAATCTATATATGTTTTTTAAATCTTCAGCAACATTATCAAAGTGTTTATTTAAAGATTCAATTAATGGTTTCCATATATATAATCTATCTGTCATTTAATAACATAGAATTGATATCTCTAAACTTAAATTCTCTCGGAAAAAAAGGTGTAAAACAATTAAACATAAATGTTCACAGATAACAGAATTAAAATCCTGAACTCGATCATCATTGTAATAAACATTATTGTTTCTGAAATATTTAATTAAATAATTACTAATGTTGCCACCAAATTAATCAAAATAATAAACATTATTATTTTCTTTAAAATAGCAAACCCACTGAGTGCCGGGATTGGTTGAAATGTCAAAATTAACCACAGCACATTCATTTTTGAACATATTTTTTGGTGGTTCTTCAATTATATAAACATTTCTGAAATTCTTAGTATTAAATTTTTTTTTACATATTTTTCAATATCGATATTGGATAATTGAGGTAAATTTTTGGCCCCACTTCCAGCTTTATTTACCATTGTTAAATTATTTTGTTTTTGTTCTTCTAATTCTTTTTTATTTTTGCAAGTTGATGAACAGAACTATAAATTGAAGTAGCTCACCAGCTAAAGCGCCAAGAGCACTTAAAGCTGCAAATAAAATTGGTAAAAATCATCCATGATATAAACCATTGCCAGTTTTTTCTTTTGATATTTTTTTGAGTATTGGCAGTGCCAAGGTTAGCAAGAAACTTTTGCCTTCTTTTAATTTTTATTTTTTAGCTCAAGTTGATCTTTTGTTAAAAATTTATCTATACTCAAATCTCTTAATTGATCAATGGGTATATCGAAAGTTAAGTTTTTTATCTTCATTTATAAGTAAAAAAAATAATAGTTCAATAAAACATTTTAATTCCCCAACCTAATTTTCTTTTTGTAAACATAGTTGTTTTTGTAAACATTCTCGAACATTCGTTCCCATTATGCATGTTTTACTGTGTTCCTCGTTCATTTATTTCGGTCCCTCCAAAATTCCTATAGCAACAATGCTGATTATTAACTGCTTTCAATGATCGCAGATTGTTTGTTTTCCCACAACGTCCGTTCAAAACAGACTATACTTTCGTCAGAGATTGCACACTTCAATCGTATTTAACACTACACAAATGCAAAACAATGCGGGTAATAAATAACTGGTGATATTGATAGTATTGTTTACCTCACGCAGCAGTTTATGTTCTATTTCCTATATTTCGTTTTGTTTTTTTGTGTTTACTGCATTCGTAGGTTGGTGACTATGAGAAAGCATCTCACATTCTTCTTCTAATGTGTTTACAGCACCCTTGGGTTGGCAACAACAACGAGATGGGGCAATAATTTGACGGGCATTATTATTATTGAAAGCAATTGATTGCAGGTTTATTTACTATTGTATAGGTTTAAAAATTGTTCAGCAAGTACATAATGGTTGGCGAAAATTGTCGTCAGTAAATAAATTGTGGCAACAAAGGATGTCAGAACACTGGACGAGAAAATAAAAAACTTATTTGACAAGGCCGAAATGCACTTTGTATATGCAGAAATATCACGTGAATCCTAACCCTACCTTAGAGACACACAGACACACACACACACCTGCCATTACAAACAAGGGTATGTCTGCCTATATTACATTTTCCCCACTGGTTCTAAACCTTTTCCAAATGTTTTAATGCATACGTGTGTAATTGCGAAAAATGTCCATCGGATAATTAATAGTAATATAAGTCACCAAATTCCTTAAGATTACAGCATTTGTTAGCTCCCTACAGATTTTGCGCCTGAAAAAATACATATTTGCGCTAGCGCTGGCATATAAATTGAACAGCCAGAATATTGGATCAGCTTGCAGCGTGCTGTTCAGGTTCCACAAGATAGCCGTTGTATCGGCGCACTGGATCAATACGAGCATGAGCAGATGATTGGTTGTACATGCATGGGAATATTCTGCGATGTGTGGCTCAGGTTTTGTTATCACTAAAAGTGTAGAAATTGCTGGTTTACGTGCATGCACACGTGACAGTGTAGGCGATGCAAGTTTATTATCATAATTATTATAGCTTTGATTAATTAATCTGAGCTTCACATCCCCTTTGGATGAAATTCAACTTTGAATTACACAACAGACGAATTTCGAATTAACAAAACTTAAAAGCATATAAAATCCTATTCTTCTGTTTTGGGTCAAATAAATGCTTCAAATTATATATGATTTTGAATTAATCGACTTTGAATTAACAAGGTTTTACTGTATTTAAGCTGTTAGTTCAATCAAATATGCATTTTGAGGTTATGAATGATTTTCTCAGATCTAAAATCTATGTGTGCATCCATTGTTATTGTTTTTTTTATCTTGGTCCATTGAAAAACGTATTTTCGAGAACCCACTGTAATTATAACCTGGTAAATGCATTCCAGGCAAATTTAAATTGTTTAGTCCCCAATTTATCACACCTTTGCCATAGTGTTCAGAATTCCAAAAGGTGTGTGGACTAACATTTAAAACTCGTATTAGATGTGGAATTCCTTTTGGATTATTAGCAACAAAATCAGAAAATTTATTGTTTAAAATAATCATTATATTTACTTTTTCATTGTAATTATTATTTCCAGCATTTTCTTAACCATGAATAATTAACACTCTATCAATTAATTTTCTAACATTGTCCATCCAAATATGTTCTTTTGGCAAATTATTGTATTTTTTTATACCTTCACCAGTTTAGGAGAATTTTTTTATATGTTCGTGATAAATTGGTTTAATTGTTTCATTATGCTTCCAGCCGATACTCAAAACTACGCTCATAGTTGGATCATAATTTTGATATGCTGCATTTGTTAATAAAACAATTTCTGCATCATTTTTATAGTCCTCATTAGTTAATTTGTCTTCACCGGTGGATTTATCTACAAGATCATCTTTTTTACTTTTTGTTAACAAATTAGTAAGGCCTATTGTTAATTTATATTTTTTGTCTTTGACAAATAGAAAATTGCCATATATTTTTACTTTTTTATCTTCAATTTTAAAACCTTGCCTATCTCCTCGTAAATCAAATTTATCATTATTATCATTAATATTTGTAGAAATATATTTACTGAGATTCATAGTAGAAACACCTGCTATAGGTGGTGAATTTTTCGAGTGTACAATTCCCATTTGCTCTTAAAATTTGGAGATTCTTGTTCTGAAAATAATTCTTTTTCATATGATGTTTCTTCTGATGTTGGTGGATAATCAAAATTTTTTGCATCAACAGGTACTAGTGCTGTTATTAAATTTTTATTTTTTTCACTTGTTCTACTTTTTTTGCCAATATTTTGTAATTCACAAATTAATGGGTTTTTTTTTCCTATTCTACCTCATGGTTCTTTTTATAATTTCTATTCTTCTAGCTGAGCAATTTCACTCAATGAACTCCCTTTGAATCCTTCATTTATATAATTTTTTTTTTACTTATAAATGAGTTATAAAAGCATTGAAAGTTTTAAGAGATAAACTCCCCCTCCCCCCCCCCCCCCCTGAACAAACGATGGGGAATTTTAATATTTACAATAATAGAATCAAGTTTGATATTCCCATAGGAGATGGCTTTTCTTTTCCAAACGATGCTTATATTTTGAAAGAATATTGCCTACTAAAAAGAGATAAAACTGGAGATGAGGCAAAATACGAAAAATTAGATAATATTGATGTTTGTTCTAATTATTTTCTATTTCAGTTTTCTAGAGTAGAAATTTCAAAACACGGACATATTATTGAGGATATTGATAATCCAGGAATAAATTCCACAATGATGAATATTTTGCTAAGATCACCAGGTGAACAAAATTATTTAGATCTACTGGTGTTGATAATAAATTCCGAGTAAAATCTGTTCGTAGTGATAAAATAAATGAAATAATATATCCATTAAGATATTTGTTGGTCTTTATTCGCGATAATAATGAAGGTGGTTATAAAATCACTTTTTTTTTTAGAAATTCATCTGATAACAATTGTTTATTTGTTTATGAAACTAAAAAAGCAGATGGTTCAGTTGATAAAACTAATGCTGATTCAGGTAAAATTGTTATTGAAAAATATTACATTTTGTGGCCTATTGTTGAATATGAAGCTAACACATCAATTGCAATTAAAGAAAAAATATATAAAAATCCTGAAATTCATATCAGTTTTAAGAATTGGCAATTTCTAGAAAAAGAAGTTCCAGCTGGGGCAACTGTTTTTAACTTTGATATAAAAGATCAGTTTAATAATTTACAATCTGACATGCCTGGTTTTTGTAATTGTGGGTTTCCAAAATAATAGAAAAATCGCATTGAGCAATATTTGCATGCTTCAATGTTTGATCATTGTAATGTAAGAAATATTTTTGTTAAAAATTGAAGAAATTAAATTTTTCCAAATGAAAATTGAATCTAGATGTTGAAAATGATCATTGTCTTAAAATGTTTCTCGCCTTTAATGATTTTAGAAATTCTAGAACACAATTAGATACTATATACAGAAATAATGAACTTTATTATAAGCCAACTACAAACTATCATGGCAATATCAGTTATTATTCATTTTAGGCACGAATATAAAAATTAGTGTAGATTTTAAAAAAAGCTGTTGAGGCTGGTACAGTTTGTAATGTTGTTTTAATTATCCACCAAAATTTAACTTGTAATTATTTGAAAGAAAATATCACTGAAGATGTATAAATTTTTAATTTTATTAAGTGGATAATGTAAACGATTTTACAGGAACAAGAAATTGTTTCAATATTTAATACAATTTTTAGACTCGTAGCTGAGTGGTCGCATTTCAAAGTTTTACGAATTTTTGATCAAAGAAAAAATCATTTTTCTAATTAAAATTTTCTCATAGTATCACACTTTTATAAAAGGTACATCAATTTTTAAATATTATAAATGGATCAAATTATAGAAATTTTAGAACTTTGGGATATTGGATGTGAAATTATAAATACAGAAACTTTTATTTATTAAGAATTGGACATTGTTCAATTCAAAATTGTTTTAAAAATCAATACAAATGATCTAAGATCAGATAAATTTTCTAATTTTAAAGACGATGTTTATGATTTGGATTGCTATGATGGTTAGGATTATGGAATCAGTAATGGCTATGCTTCAGATTTTTCTTTATTTTTAGGCTTTAAAATGTCTTATTGGTGTTTTACTTTTGTTGAATGAAATCTATCAATTATATTTCTTAATATTTTCACTCGATTTTGTCTTAAATATGCTTTATTTAGATTGCTAGCTTGCAAATTGCTATTTCTAGAAAACGCGAAAATTTGCTTGAAAAGTAATAAATTTGCTTGATTTGGGGTGAAATTGCTTGTTTTTTAAGGTGGTACAAATCCTGCTCGGAGATTTTTGAAAAAGTGGTAAATTTACTTGATTTTGGCATAAAAATGATTAATTTTTGGAGCAAATTTGCTTGTTTTTTAGAATGCTTAATTTCTTAAATTTTAAACCATGATTTTGGAGCAAAAAACCACGATTTTTCGATAAAATTGAGTTGCGCTAGAACGCCCCTTTTACATCTACTACCACGATTTTTCAATGAAAATTGAGTTGCACTGGAACTCCCCTTTTACATGTACTGGCAGGGAGCGAGGATGTGACTTTTTATCATTACTTGGGTGCTGACCTTGAAGGCAGCCAGTCGGGTTTTGACTCCTTCCGGGGCATGTGAAGTGCACGTGGTGATGCGGAGTTGACATTAATGATGTGCAGGAAGTGTTGCACATCAAAAGGAATATGAGGATTTAGGCTGTGTGTCACCTATAGCAAGTGTTCAACAGCTTTCTGTCAAAATGTGTGTGCTCAAACCAGATCCATTCAAGAACTATGAAGTAGCCAATATGATGCCTCATCATGCAGTACTCAAAGAGGCCAGTTCAACAACTAAAGTTTGATTAGTCTTTGATGTATTTATAACAACTTCAACTGGTGTTTCCTTGAATGACTTGCTCTCTACTGGCACTAAACTTGAAAGAGATATTGGGGATATAATTTTAAACTTTCCAACCATGCCTGTTTCCACCACAGACATTTGTAAGATGTACCACCAAATTCAGATTCATCCAGATGACCGTGTGTACCTGTGAATACTATGGTGCCACTCTGCAGAATAAAATGTGAGTGTTTACTAGTTGAACACTTTCACCTATGAACTTGCATCTTCATCTTATCAGTCGTTAAGGACTTTACAGTAGTTGGCACTTGATGAAGCTCGTAGATTTCCTCGACCAGCACAAGTATTGTTAAGAGATGTCTAAGTTGATGGCATAGTTACTGGGGTCAACTCTGTAGAAGAGGCTTTTCAACTGAAGGTGGAGCTTGTGTCTCCGCTAGAACAAGGAGGTTTTGAACTGAGGAAATGGTCCTGTAACAATACCACTGTCATTTGAGCAGGGTGAGGTTCTCAGAAGCTTTGACCGAAACACAAGCCCAGCAATTAAAGTGTTAGGTGTTACTTGTGTCCCATAAGTGATGAGTTCACTTATCATATCATTATACCCCAATTATCTATGTATTAACAAACTAGGCATCTTGTCTACCATTGCATGGCTGTTTTACCCCTGTGGTTGAGTATCGCCAGTTGTAATATGTGTAAAAATTTTGCTGCTGACTTTATGAATGCTGGGTTTAGAGTAGGATCAGCCATTTCCCGAAGAAACTGCAAGTCAATAGGTACTTTTCAGAACTTCATTAACTTCCTTTGCTGAGTTGCAGATTCCAAAATGTGTCAATTTAAATGACTGGTGAAATCTTCAATTCCATGGTTTCTGTGATGCCTCAGAAAAGGTGTATGTTGCTGTGATATATCTAAGACTTGTTGATGCTTATGATGCTGTCGCAATCCATCTGGTAACAGCCAAATCAAAAGTTGCTCTCTTGAAAACCTTGTCTGTTCCTAGATTGGCATTATTAGGTGCTTTGCTGCTAGCATGGTTGTGGCAATATGTAAATAACCTGCTTGACACCAAATCGTACAACTTAACTGTGCAAATGTGGTCAGACTCTTCAACTGTACTCTCATGGTTAAAATCATCACCACGCAAGTTCAAAGCATTTGTGGCAAATCATGTAGCAGAGATTCTATCCATTACCCCACCAGGTGTATGGCTTGATGTTCTTTCCATCTGTAACCCAGCAGATGTAGCATCTCAAGGGGTGTTTCCAGACCTCTTGGTTAAGAGTTCTCTTTAGTTTCATGGTCCTGACTGGCAGGCTGACTTGTACACAAACTGGCATGTCAACAAGTTTGAGATGCTTGATGTAAAGGAACTTCCTGAATGAAAGCCAGTGCAAACTTGGGTCTTGGCAGTTCAAGAGAATAGGAATGAAATGATGAAAATGTTAAAAGCAGTTTCTTCTTTCTCAAAGCTCAAGCGAGTAACTGGGGATGGGTTCTCGGAGACAAGCATGCATTCATTAGGCAACTTCAGTCAATTGTAAAATTTAGAGCTTGGAGGAAATACAGTCAGCAGTTGTGTTTTCAATTAAGGCTGTACAAATGCACTATTTTTCAGATGAGCTTAAGTTTCTCAAACACAATGAATGTATGAATGTACTGCTAGCCTGCCAAGCTTGTGTCTGTTTCTTGAACCCCATGGAGTCATGAGGGTGGGCAGCCGACTGTAAAATTGAGTCTTCCGTAAAGAGACCAAACATCCAGTGTTGCTAACCGTTAAATGTCTTATTTCAGTACTTATTGTCAACTACTACCAATGTCACGTACCTTCATGCTGGTCCTTAATCGACCCATTCCCTCATCCAGAGGCAGTTTTGTATAATATGTTGACGTGTGACATATAGTTGCACTCTTCTTGTTTCCTTCACCTCCGTATCATCACATGTGGGTCACATGCCCCAAACAAGATACGAACCCTGGCTAGCCACCACCCAGGCCAGCATTCCGCATCCTTAGACATGGTGGATGCCTGGAGATTGAAATGCACTTCAAGAAAGATAGTAATGCTAATCGTCCCCGCCTAACAAATTCCTGTGAGAAGGGGACCAGCCGGCAATGTAAGTGAGTTGCCCCTAAGCAAGCGGCGTATACCGCTCGCACACGAGGAATCCACCCCGATTCCAGCCTTCCCCTAGAGACCTCAGCCAGTGCTGTACCGACTGCGAAGAGAGGGGCTACCCTGCTGGTGTTGCCCAACAGCCGAAGGGGCCCGAGACACCCCTGGCCAGGTATATAAACGGCCTTGCATTTCCGTAGAATGGCAGTTGATCTCATGATCTTAGCTGTTCACCTTAGCACCAGTCATGCTAAGGCTCTCTGCTATCTCTAGGCCCTTCCTCCTTGCAAGGGATCGCCCAAGTGATCACCAGTGACCAATTCTGGACTACTTCAAGCATATGCTGCAGCCCCGAAGAGTCATCGTCCCCCCACCCCCCTTGACATTTTCTATCAACTCACAACATCCCATCTCCCCTTAAGTACCTTCAGAACTACCCAGCTTCTGTTAGGGTCAAAGTTGTTTTAATGGCTACCTAATTTGTTGCTCTAGCTCTTCAAGCCGACAGGCCTCTTCACCTGTCTTTTGTGTTTATTCCCCCTTCCTTAGCTAATCACTAATCAAAACAGGAGAGTACGGGTCACAGTGTTACGCTCGGAACAGAAGAAATCACTTATATTATAGTCTAACCGCTGTCTGTGCCTTCTTGAGTAAACTGTTTATAATCCTCCCTGGTGTCACCCCACAAAGGAGTGGCAGGGAACCACAGTTAGTACAGTTAGTAAACAGATTTCCGACTCAAGCGAAGGACTGCAGCCTGTCCGCTAACAAGGACTTGACTATGATACCCGAAACACATTAGATTCGACAGCCACCCGTACTGTGGACCAGTTACGCAAAGGTACACTTGGTGTGCACGTACTGTAGAGCCCTAACGACTAGCAAGAAACATGGCGAAGAGGCTAGATCACCCTTGTCAGTTAAGCTACTTCGTCCACTACATATAGACGTCTCAGGAGTGCCAGGCCTGACAATGATGGATCTACCCGTTCTGGTTTACACTTAGCTAGGGTAATTGTTGCCTGTGCCACGCCTCCCCCCTCCCACTTGAGTAGCCATTAACTGATAGAACGTTTTCCCTGTATATGCAGCCACAGAAGGGGAGTGACAGAAGAGCACCTGCTGTCATCACCAATAAACAGTCACTTAATAAAGAACATTCTCCAGCCTTCAGCTGCTTTACCTCCTGGAAACAAGCTCAAGCTGCCCATCAATTGTCAATACCTCACCTCACAGTCCTCCCGCTTAATTTGTTTGATCCCTGGTGAGAACATCTGGAACTGCTCACCCCGTCGTCCAGTACCTCCGCTTGGTCCTGGGCATTGACCCTGCCGACGATGCTGGATCACCTCCACCAGAAGCTGACAGTGGGCTAGCCCCTGCCTGAACCTATGGAGCCAGCAACCCTCCGGAGCCACCCAGTGAACACAGACACCGTCAACCAGTCTGGTCAGGAGACAACCCAGGTCCTCCGCCAATGAGTACTCAGCCCACACCAGTAAGGCACATCAGAGGTAAGACAGTGGCCCCGCCGACGCCAGTCAACTGCAAGTCTAACCTAGCCCAGCTAGATTATGTACCTTTTAGGTGGCCTACCTGCCCTATCCTACTCAAGGGAACAGTTAAGATCAAGCGCCAGATCCTGCAGACCTCGCCTCACTAGGTTCTGCATGCCGAGCCTGTATGTCTTACCTGACACAAAATTAAAACCTTGTAAATGCAGACACGCACTAGCTCTTTAGGCCGTCATGCATCGAAGTGCAAGACGTCTGATTCCGAAGTGTATCCACTATGCATTCTGTGTTTCAAGTGATAGCCAAGCCTCCTGTGTCACTTTGGGAAGATTGCTTATGGTTAGGTTCTCACAAGTTTGGCAGTTTCTGAAGATTGGTATGGACTTTGCAGGCCCCTTTTCTCCTAAGCTCTCTAAAACACGCAATACCACAATCAACAATACCTGCTTGTGTCTTTTTGTGAGCATGTTGAGCAAGGCAGTACATTGGTGCTTGTGTCATCATTGTGTACAGATCCCTTTTTAGCTGTTTTGCGTAGGTTTGTATCTTTGAGAGGAATACCCTTCAATATTTTTTCTAACCAAGGTACAAACTTTACTGGTGCTAACAGACATCTCAGGGAGGTGCACAAAGCAGTCTTCACAGAGCCAGCCTGGCGGACACTGCAAGAACACATTTCTGACATGAATATTGTGTGTCATTTCAATCCACCAGCTGGCCCTTAATTTGGCAGTCTGTGGGAGGCAGTTGTAAATTCTGTCAAACTGCACTTTTGATGATATAGGCGCACTTTTTGCTGAGAGCTTTGTCTTTCTAAACTGAGACCATTGTGCCCTCTCTCTAATGAACTTTCAGAGTTTGATGCTCTCACCTCAGGACATTTTTTGATTGACATTCCTCTCGTTGAACTACCAGAGCGAAATTTGTTACGTCTGGTTGAGAATTATCTGGATCTGTGGCAGTTAATAACAAAACTAAAGCAATTCATTTGATGATGCTGAAGCTGTGCATCCTGGTGATGGTGTAGTATTGGTTTTTTGCGGTAAACTGCACTTTTGAATTTGAAAGCCCTGCTTTAGATCTACTTGTAAGCACATTGTGTGTCCTTCTGCCGTATGTAAAATTAACATTACAGTGGACCTGATCACATTATTCATGCATCAGGAAAAGGGAAACCATAAAATTATTATAAAATTAAAATTTTTACAAATTTTATCATTCCTACACTTATATGCTTTAAAAAATTAGAAAGAGAAATAAATTATTGTAGTATTGACAAACTTTTACCGAACACATATAGTTCAACGTTGAGATATGGAAATTCATGCCCTTCACCAATTCCAACTTTACTGCATGCATGCCACTGTGTGTGCCAGTTAAAAATACACGCAGGTAGGTCAGTGACTTTTTTTCTGAGGTTGATTTCAAAAGTACTCACTTTATCGTGAACAGCCTGACATGTCCCACGTTAGCGTCAACCCTAGCCCATTCGCTGCACCACCAGTATCAGCGTCATAGTGCAACTATCAGCCACATGAGGGCTGTGTTTACTTTAAAGTGTAGCATGGGTGTGTCACGTGCATGCAAGTGGTATGTTTATTTTTAATATTTAATATTTTTGTTTTGCTATGGCCTTTTTAAATTATATAGTGGTAGTGGTTATTTTTATTATTTGTTGACATGTTAGTGTTATTATGTGTGTACCACATGTGTGGAAATATTTGTTTACAAAGTTTTCATGGCCTTTTATGAAAATTTATTTTTATTGCATTTGTATTTGTAATTGAAATGTTTGTACTGTGTCCATTTCTCAGTGTTAATGTTATTTTTATGTGAGGGAATATGTAGTTATTTAGTGTATTTGTGAAGTTTCATAAACCATCATCACTTTAATTTCACATTTTTAAAAATTGTGCTGTGCGGGAATGCTCGGCCAGTTAGCCAGCTCCATGCCATCCATTGTTCAGTAGCGCCTTAGTCATCTCGTGGGGTGGACGTTGTGCGTGATCTCTCCAGGCTTTCAACTTTTTTGTACCATCGTGAAGCTGCAGTAGTCGTTGAATTAGTAGACCGGAACCTTTGTTGGTTTAGTTTCAACCTGGAGAGAGCACCACCCCATAGCCCAGTCCGTATTGTACACGGCCAGGGCGTAATTTTAATTTAATGTTAACGTAGGCAAGTTCGTATCTTTTTAGAGTTTTAGAGCGCTCCTCCTATATGGAAATTTCATAAGCGTCAGTGCCTTTGTGGAGGAAGAAATGTGAATAAAAAGTTGTGTTAACAATTGTGCACACTTTTATTTGCCCAGCTGTCTTAACGGCTATATAACATGTTAATCATGATTTTTACATGAATTTATAAGAGTGTGGAAATGACCCCAACTATCTCTACCGGGAGTGAGTTAAGCATCTGGAAGGGGCTATACACCTTCCACTAGCCTAGGTATTTGGGAATATAACTCAGAATCTTCATCAGCAGCAATTGATGGAGGATCTGCAGAGAGGCCACTCAGGGGCCGTCGGCCATCACGACCTTCCACCATTCGTGCTCTCCGCACTGATGCCCGCTAACCTGGCAAACCATCCATCATTTCTCCAACACCTAAAACCTCCCATTCTCCTATGATCCAAACCAGACCCTGTCAAGTCTTCAAGAGTTGTTGTGACCCTAAAAACCTCTAATGGTGAACTTGTGAGGCAAGTGACCAAGATTTGCCCTCTGCCTGTAAACTAACAGTTGACATGATTTAGAATGGGTGGTGATACTATATGAAGCATAGTGTATCTTTGTAGACAGGTGTACATTCAAGTGTGTCTCGTTTTTTATTATGGTTACTTTGGGGCTACTTGTAAAATCTGTGATTTTCCGGTGGGTGGTATGTTCAGTAACCAACATTATGTATTTTGGCTATCAGTTTGGTTAGGTCTACCTTTTGCATGTGTTTTGCAATGAATCATGTCACAATGACCTATGAGAATTTAAACATTGGAAAGACAGTGTGAGGTAATATGGCTGTCGTGTTGTATATGCAAGTTTGTGTCGTTGAAATGTGTTTTCTTTATTGGGTAAACAAAATGTGAATCCAAGTTGTTTGTATATAGAATAGATATTAGAAAATTTGTTGGTAGTGTTGTGATAAGCTGCATATTAAGATGTATTGTACGTATAAATAACATACTGCAGAAAATTATTCTGTTTTATACCAGCCTTTTCTTGTACAATAAAGTTACAATATATTTTTATTTTATTCAAAACTTTGATAAATTTGGTTAGTACAAAACCAGTTTTATTAAATTTTTGGATGCTCAGGCAGAACTTATGGCTGAAGGTAACTTTATAAAATGAAGGTCCTTTCAGTTTTACATTAATGAGGTTGAACATTACTGTCAACTCTTCATGCTAAGATCCCTGGTATAGCAACCCTCTTGAAATAACAACCTCTTTTTGGGGAACCATAAAACAGTTTTCCAATAAATACTTACTCAAAATGTCTCTTTTCCCAGGAACCGTGAATGGCCATGGAATTGAGAGTTGACTGTATTGCTATTCAACAGAAATTTAGAAAAATGATAAACGGTACTTTGACATCAAATATGGACAGTAGTTATTTACCTTGACAGCTTCACATTGAATGCTGTTACATCATAACATTCATAGTATGCTAAGAGGCTTCCACGTCATACTGTGTTTAAAAATTTTGCCTCAATATACTGTCAGGAGCTGTATTTAACTGTTACCTATTGTATTAACTTATTTTTATATCATGACTAAAGCATTTTACATGTTGCTGGGGCAGAAAGACTGTAGGTAACTTCATAAATTCAATTTTCAGGTGTTAAATTTTTAGCTTCATCAAGGAATGTTAGCTCTTTGTTTGTGGGGCAGTTTAAGAGGTGTAAACATCTCTTTCCGTGTTGTTAATAAATGTTCAGTTGGTTGAAACTTATTGCCCAGATTGAGAATTTTTTAACAGTGGTAGTTGGAGATGAAGTTGAGAGAAATAATGTCTCAAGTGCATTTGTGAGTTCCTGTATAATCCATTAATTCCTACACAGTAAACAAAATTGATCGCCTGCATATCCAATCTTGATATGTCCTGCATCAAGATGGCAACAAAACCATTGTGAGTTCCAAACTTAAAACACAGTGTGTTGTAAAACAGTTGATTCAGTTTTGTGAGACATGGGTGGGAAATTTTTACTTATTAGATCATTTTGAACTGTTTGTATTATTAGCTGAAAATGTTGTTGTGGCCTGCATATTTTTACCAGAGAATCTGGTTTCTGTAGTCACTAGCACAGTGTAATATGCATTTCAGGTGATCCAGCCAGTACAAGTGTGTCACTGCATTGTCGGACTGTCAGGATTGGCTCCTACAAGGCTGTTCCAAGGGAGAATGTCTTTATTTCTTCGTCGGTCGTCAGAATGATTTTGCCAAATGTCCAGAATGGTTTGTAGTTACTAAAAGTTGTAATATCATAGATACAGAACATTCAGATATTTTGGCTAAGATAGGTTTAATGTGGGTGGAATAAAAAGTATTTAACTGGTGCTGACCAGGTGAGGTGAAATAGTTTTGCATCAACAATATTAATAGTGGTGTGTTTTTAATAAATATAGTAGACCTTCAATTGTTCAACCCTGGGCTGGGAATAGCAACTTTCTGAAATAATAACTTTTTGGGGAACTGTGAGAAAATTTGATTTATAATGTTGAAAATTCTAAGGAAATAGGTGGAAAAACTAGTTAGTTGCATTAATTTAGGCATCTACACATTGTGATTATCTTCAGAAGCACTCTACTTCTCACGAATGGGTCAGATCTAAAAATGAACACCACAACAACACATACTTAATTATTGTCTGACCCCCCCCCTTTTTTTTTTTTTTTCAAGGTCACAGATGTTTCTCCAGGTGTGACTGCCATTGTTGTGATCAAAATTTAAAAAAAAAGTTCGTTAGCAATAAAAAAATTGGTGTTGCATTGTCATTACATTTAATTGGTATGCCACAATATTAAAAATTTTTAAAAAAATCTGGAAAAGTGGTTAAAAAATGTAGCCCACATAACTTGCTGTGAGCAATCTTGTAAAGCATTATGCATGGAATAAAAGAGGGGAGGGTATATGCTTAAACATCTCAGGCCGTTAAAGGGGACATAGTGACCTCCCCTCCACATGCTAGTGCTGATGGCCTAAGAGGGGGGTTGTATCTATATTTAGATATGCTTTTTGTCCAGTACAGTACTCACCTTGCGAAACACTACGTGCATTAACTAAAAAAAGTGCAAGAAATTTATTTTTCAGCCAATTTCCTTCAAATTTTTTAATATTTTTTTCATGGTTCCTCATAAAGACTACATAGTTATAGAAAGACGGGCACTGTAAATGGGGTCAATACAGAGATGTTTTAATGTACTGGTTTAGTATATTTGTGTTTAGAAATTAAATTACAAATTTGGAGGGGTTGTCTTTACATTTATTATTCAGAATGATTTTTTTTCAAGCTGAAGAAACTGTACCTAGTGTGTACAGAGGATGGATGTCTCATTTGGTATAAAGGAGGCCAAAGTATTCAAGGATGAGAGTAAGACATATTCGTAGTACATATTCATGTTAAAAAATGTTCAGTTTTGAAAGAAAAATATATGGAGGAAAATATATATTTTGTGTGTGTAGAATGATTGTAGGAAATAATATTTAGGTGTGTGGAATATAAATAGTGTGGAGGCACTGGTATAATATTATTAAAAATTATCAGATGTTTGACGCTAGATTTCCTTCGTAGTTTAGCACCGCCCATGAGTGGCGATGGAGGGGAAAGTAGGAGAGGTGACAAAAGTGGTGGCGTCTATGACTATGATACTATTATCATCATATGGAAGCTCAGCGTAGTATATGTGACAGATATTCCCTGAATAGCATGGGTTCATTACCAATGCAGAATTCTCACAAACACATATCATTTAAAAAATCACTTGGCGATATTATTAAATAGAAGAACATAACCACACAATAATTCAGTACACAGTCTAAGAGTTTTACTTACCAGATGTGATACTAGTTTCTCACTCGAACAAAGCATACAAACTGCACTCAACACTCTCAAATTTGCATTTTGCACTCTGAAATGCATTGTGAATAGAAAACACACGTGAAAAAAACATATCTTCGTGAGTAAGCGAAATATTTAGTTTCAACTTTAGGGTTTTTTACTTAGAGAAAATTATTATGGAAATTTGTCAGCAATTAAGAAAATAATTCAGAAAACTTTGTAAGGAATGCACTTTACTTAGGAAAAAAAAGAATATTAGTTTCTGTTGTGTGTAAATTAATTAAAGAAAAATTAGTTATTCAGACATGAAAAGAATTGCTGTCCAGGAAAACTAGGAATGGAATTTTGGATTACTTATTCCCACAAATTCTAACAGCTATTACAACATGCTAATTTAGTGTAAATGTCTCTCAGTTTTATTGGTAGTAATCGGGTTCAGAATTAATAAACCATCCAAATCAATTATGTTTTGTACACAGCGTGTCTAATCGTCTGGCATAGTGTCAAGAAATTCACACTCGTTAACCACTGAGCTGTTAACTATCAGACTTAAGTTCACACTAATTAAAAGTCAGTTCAAATTATTAAAAACTCTCAAGTTTGTGGCAGGATTCGTGTGTCGAGACTAACTGTGAGTTACAATATCGCTCATAACATAGGCTGCTGTATACTGAGCTGGTTCAAGACATCGGCAGAGGTCTCCATCCATTGACACACTAAGAATCTAATATTAGGACTAGGCCTCTTCTCCAAAATAGTCTAAATCTGTCCTACTGCCTAAGTGTCTTTACTCAGTTAGTGATGGTGGCAGAGAGAGCGTGAAAATTGGGATTCACCCCCGGTGATGTCGAAACTCACAATTACGTAAAACAAATCAGAATAAAGGTTATCACTCCAAATAACTTATGAATATAATTTCTGAGCTCAGATAAATAAATTAGGCTGTAGAAAATCATAAAATTGCATAAATAAATAATACAGTATCATATAAACTCATTAATTAATAATTTGTGGGTAAAACAATTATGTTCACCAGAATATTACCCTACGATCAGGGCAGCAAAAATAATCTTTAACTGAAATTCATCAAATGTAAACAATTAGGTATAGGTTATATACACATATGACAGAACCAAAATAAATACGTCAAAACAAACCTGATGATCTATTATTTCATTACAGACTGTTTTCCTATTTATGTGTATAACTTTAACAGTAGGAACAATGAAATTCTTAAAGTTTTTTTCTTTATGGTTTGTGATTAGCCTGCTGTAATCATAGATGTATTGTATTTGAGTATTAAATTACTTTGATTGTTGAGAGTTCATTAATATTTTTTTTATAGAATCAAATTATGTGACTGTGGAGTTGGCAACTGCACATCTAAAAGGGGTCCTGATGCATTTTGGAAAAAGCATGCCTGTGTTATTCTATTATGCATACTGTACAGTTGGAGAGAAAATTAGATCTGTGCTTGGCATGCGACCAAATCATGAACCATACTTCAATCCGGAAAGTGATGGTAAGTCCAAAATTTTATAGAACTTATTTTGCCTATCAGTTTGTTAAAATTACTTAGGTATCTGCTAGTATCTTATCTCCTCCTATGTCTCTTAATTATTTTTGTGTGTATTTTCAAGCAGTTTTTTGTGGTTTGACAAAAATAAACAATATAAAGCTGCATTATTATTTAAGTTTAAGGTTTTATGTCAAACCACTTTACTAAATTGTGGTGTAGGTACTCGTTTTTGTGGTAACTGGTAAAACAACTGTGTGGTTGGAAGTTCCATTATATTATGCAATCCAGTGGGATTACACTGTGAGAATGTATATAATGCTATATTTGCAATAGCAGTGATATTTTAATTAAACATTGTGTGTTATATTAAATACCAGTTTGGTACACTCACTTAAAACTATTGCCTTTTTGTTTTCTTGCATGCTGTAATTATAGTATAATTGTTACGATGAGTTAAACACATGTAAATGAGAAAGGAAGGGGAGAGAGAGAGAGAGAGAGAGAGAGAGAGAGAGAGAGAGAGAGAGAGAGAGAGAGAGAGAGAGAGTGTGTGTGTGTGTGTGTGTGCATGTGCGTGTGTGTGCATGTGCACGCGTGCGTGTGTGGATTATATATATATATATATATATATATATATATATATATATATATAAAATCTCTGCATCTGCATCTGTACAAGTACGAACAGCTATTTACATATTGTGTTTTTTTCTTCATTAAAATATCAATTTTTCAAAGATACGATAATTAGAATGTTTTTTCCATACGAGCACAATTTTCCACTGTTTGCATCAAAACAATATGCAGCTCAGAATGCCACACACTTGGCGAGAACATCAAAACAATGCTGTCTCATGAAAAACGTTTAATTAAACGTTCTCTCCTCCCCCCCCCCCCCCCCCCCAACAATGCATTTACTCCACCGTTTACTTCTCCCAGTTTCCTTTTTTCCCTTGAAATAAAGTAAATAGAACCCAAAGAAATTAAACTAGGCTAAAATAAAACAGGTTGGAATGATTGAAATTCTGCATTTTATTGAATTATTTTTAGAATAATTACTTACAAGACACAATTTCATTGTATTTAAGCGAGTTTTAGCACCAGATTTTAAAATATTCATAACGAACGGTAAATATTTTCTTTCCTGCTTATATAAACATTTTATTTCACAGTAAAATAAAATAAATTTGTTAGATTTAGAGTTGAAGATATATTTTGTGTTAGTGGCCTTAGAATCGGAATTGAAATCAAAGAATCGAATACCAATTTTGAGAATCTATTTTTAAATTGGAATCGATATATTTCAGGAATCGACCCAACACTATCTCAAAGGTGACTAGTTCCAGTAAACATTTCATTGCAATCATATATAACAGAAATAAACACTGTTAAGTTGATCACACAACAACCCATCCCCACAGAAATAAGATACATCTTCAAGTGCAATATATGTCATTTTTACAAGATTTTTTTCTGCTTATGCTGAACATAAAAAGTATACTCCAAAATGTTACCATTAATAAATAATACATGATTGTATGTGTATGTATATATTGATGCGTGACGCATTTTCAACTATGGTAATGAGACGACTTCAGCTCACCAGCATAGCCCGCAGCGCATCTGATTTCTATGGAGTTTGCATTACCATTGACTACATGTGACGTCAGAAGATTGTACTATCTACACTACAAGAATGGATGTTCTAGCCAGCGGAGATTTTATTATCCACTGGGCCGGCGAAGCTATGTACCTCAAGGTAATGAATACTACTAATCAATGCTAGATGGCACCACCAGTATGTTTCGTCGTTCGTCTGTCTCATTCTTCCAACCAGCCAGTGACGTAACGCCAATGAGCTAGGCTTTTTGCCACTCCCTGCTCAATGACCACCCCTCGTCCTCAAGACGCCAACTAATGAATGCCGAGCAGCTGCCTGGCAGAGTCTAAATACAGAATCAGAATTCAATGTCATTCCTTGCGATGCCTTCCTTCCTTCACCACACCTTTGTGCCAAAAGGAAAGACTCCCCTAAGCTCCATTGTTGGACTTATCCTGCCACATCTTGTTTAGTAATCCTAACATCGTGCCACTCATCGTCTATATACTAGACACCACAGCCTCTTCTGGGCAAGAGTAATAGGGAGTGGCGGTGTTAGTTTTAATTTGTTCTAACAGCGCTATTCTGCCCCAACCCCTGCTAGTGTAGAAACAGGTCGCCTCTACCCAGACTGCATAGTTTAACTTCCCGTCAGGCTCTCGACAAATGCTGGAGGTAGTACGTCACCATGTCTTAACTTCCCATAAAACGAAACAAACATTAGTTGAAATCTATTCTTGAGTTCTACGTTCCTGTTGATGTAGCTCCTTGCCCAGTTGACTTCACCTGAGTGAATTACAGGTGATCCCGGGAACTGTTACTCCAACGAATCAATAAGACTTATTGCTTACACACAAGCACTCACCTGGCCAACCCTTCTACATACTTCATCTGGTAGAGTGGCGGAGCCTACAAAGGTACACTGTTTCTGGACTTGCTTGTCAGTCTGGTGCTGGGTCTTTTCCATTGCACTTTTGTGCCGGAAGGAGGCCTTCCCTAGGCTGGGAAGATGCAGACAGGATGAACACGTATGTGCTGGAAGCTGCAGTCAGTTAGAACTAATTTTCTCTACTCACTACGCCTTAGCACCGAGCACTGAGATTGGATATCTGCTCGACGGCTCATGTGGCTCTACACAGTAGAGAACCACAAAACACTGCATTTCACCTCACAGACGGAAGAGTGCGTGAGACTCCAGATGCTTTTCTCCCAATGCAGTGGGCTTAAGGAGAAGGTCAAACAGGTGTTCATTTCCTCTGGGCGTTTGTTAAAGCTGATTCCTGCCCTTATCACAGCTTTAGGACCACTCACTCCAAGGGATCAAACTCAAACCCTCCAACGTCTGCTTATTCCAGTCACATCAGAAGTCCCACGAGACTTATTCCAGCCACCAACATACCTGAGTAACGAAATTCATCTGTGGCTTGTGGAACACTTCAACCAACCGGAACAGCTGCCAACAGAACCTGTAGCCTATCTTATGCCTGTTGCTCTGTCCCCACCGCTACAAACCACGTACCACATTCAACCAACTCAAATCTCAGGAGGACCATCTTGTCATACAGTCAGTCAGCCAGAACCTTGTCCTAGCACTAGTAATCTCCATCACCCAGGTATACCACCCAAGGCTCAGAGCCTGAAACGGAAGATTGTTCTGGCAGAACTAAACTTCATGCCCTGTCTAAAAGCTACCAGGCCAGTACTCTACACAGGGACGGTATCGGCCCCCCTAAAGATTGTGTGCAACCAGGCTTTTTTACTGTGGTAGCGGAGAATCTGAGGTAAGGAGAGTGCGTCATCTTGCACCAACGTAGGCGTAAGCATCGTATAGCTGGAGGTAGAAATAAGAGTGAGTCAATTGGCGCCCAATGTGGGACGTAAGCATCTTATAACCGGAGGTAGAAACAAGAGTGTGTCAACGTAAACAATTATAGTGTACAAATACATCATTAGTATATGATGATTTAAAAATTAGTAAGACTAACTACTTCTCCCATTACAATGATTGGTCTTGTTGTACATTTAAATACAAATCTTGGACAATTACATGTTAGGACAACGTCAAAGTACGTGACATGATAATATTATATATAAAAGTGGTATGTGACGTCACTGTGGTAGAATGGTATCTGATCAGAGAGTGGTGTTGAAATTAAAATTGAATCCCTTCAGTAACTGTAAATGTGGAAAAATAAGGGGAGGGGAGAATATGATTTTATACCACGTTGCAATACGTAGGGAAACTGTCAAGGTGGAAATTTTTAAAATAGCGTAAAGTTATTGAATGTATTTATTCTAACATACATCAGCATCTGCAGATGGCAATAGCAAGTGTTGAATGTTAATGTGTTTCATATTTTACAATCAAAATGTGTCATTGATAATAAGAAGCATATATATAGTTTTATTTGTGCATAATATAAATTGTCGTTTATAACGAGACTTCATATTGTTGTGAAACTGAATGTTTAGTTGCTATTTTCTTCGTTGTACATTATACTGTACATAGATTCATGATGTAGGCCTCCTATGGTGTAATATGCTTTTATTTAATTGTAGATTCTGTATGTTTTAAGGAAATTTTTTTAATGTTAAAAAAATTAATTATGTACAAGTGTTTTTTTGCATAGAGACAGTCTAAGTTGTGAACTTGATGAATGAAAATTACGGTATAATTGTACAAGTTCAGGTTCTTGTAGCAATGTAAACCACATTTCTATGTTATACAAGTACTCCCTCACTTCCAGTTCCTTCCTCCATTACCAACGGGCCACGGTGGCTGAGCGATTAGCACGCTCGCCTCCCACCAAGGTGAACCGGGTTCAATCCCTTGTCAGGTCATTGGATTTTTGCAAGTGGGAATCATGCCAGACCATGCCGTTGGTCGGCGGGTTTTCTCGGGGATCTCCCGTTTCCGCCGCCCCTTCATTCTGGTGCCACTCCATATTCACTTCAATCACCCTCATTGGCTTTCAAGACCTCACTGTTAAGAGCTGCACAAATCTCTTCACTCACTCATTCAATCACTCCATTACCACCCTTAACCATCCCCATACACCAGGTTAGCTCCTACACCATTACTTCCCCCCACCACCACACTTGCTTCGTACTGCATATATCTATGTCACTTCAACCACATCCACTTCACGGCCATCAGGCCACAACCCATACGTCGCCACCCCAGTGTCTCAGTCACTCGTCAGTACACAACAAAATATGCTCTGTCATCTATTATCACCCTTTTATACAATAATACGACCTACAGAAGACACACAATATGATAATTCACACTTTCACTTCGAACTTGCATTTCCCTGGCTATAAATGGTGCTTCTTACTCAATGCTGACTTCAGTTTCAGAAAATCTTACGCTTTCTAACTACAATTATTCTCTACCAGGACCTTGGGTGAGATAAGGACACCTCGTCTTCATAACATTGGGAATGATGTTACAGTTACAACACAAGAAGTGAGGCCTGATAAGGCAGGAATGCAGACAACAACTGGTATTAAAACAATGTTCGCAAACAAGGGGGACTGTAATGCAGTGACTGAAAATGCAGGAATATGGAGAAGTACATAGAATATCTAGGTCTGGCTGACACAGTGGGGGTGCAGCAATTTCATCAGCATCTAACGGCAGTAACCCCACCCAGGCTACAAGGGAGAGCCAATAACAATCAAGGATATCAGAGAAGGTGGGCGTGAACGAGAAGTGTGGTGGACACTGTGGCTAAGGGCTGGTGTGTCAGTTGGCGTCATTCGTCTTTGAACAATAATCTCAGAGCGGAGAGGGGGGTAAGTTAGGGTGAGAGAGAGCCCGGAGCCCCTTATATCCTTGTCCTCCCATAACACCTACCTCAATCCCTAAACCCACTAACATCACACTGTAATTATTGTATGTTGAATCATTAAAGATCCTCCTGAATTAATTAGTTTGCTCAATTACTTGTTCCTTGACTTCCCTTCATGAACTGCATGAACTATACTCCCCTTAACGAAATACAACAATATGCATAGATGCACACATGCATTCATGCATTGCATGCATTTACAATGATTTTGAAGAAACCTGTTCCAAATAGAAACCTGCCAGAATGATGACCGTATGATGGCTGTACTGCAATTCCATCTCTTACAATAAAAAGCAATTGTTTACATTGTTGTATATTCATATACAAAGTTTGTGTTACTATAAAGTATATCACAGTCCATTGTCACACAAAGTAATATGCATGCATGCATATTGAAGATTAAAATGGTCCAAAATTCATTTTGGAGGGTTTTTGTATTTCCTCAGTCATCAGTAGAATCATCCATCAATCATTCAATACCACCCATCATCAGCATCAGTCATCATCTCCATAAATCACCACTCCTACCACTACCCACCACCATCACACCATCACCACTGCCACAACCACCCGTCACCACTTCTTCCACCACCACCACCACCACCCACCACCACCACCACCACCACCACCACCACCACCACCACGTCTGTAGCTAAGTCAGCTTTATGAATTGGCTGCATGTCTTACTCTGTCTTTCCACCACTCATCAACATGCACTTCTTCCAGTCTCCATATCTGCTATGCTCTTCTTCTCATTCCATCTTCTGTGTTTTGCTGTGAGGCCTTCTGCCAGCATATTTCATATTCAGATTTTTTTCTCTGCACCCTCTCCCTTTCTTTTCTTTTGACTTGCCTTGCTACTTCATTTATGTTTCCTTAAAAATCTCCATCAGTCTCTGTACGTGGAGCATGTGTGTTATAAATTGTATCTTTTCCAGATGAAACGCACACAAGAATCACGTTGCTGCCGGAGAGACTGGAGGATGATGTCAAGCGCATTATATGGATGCTGTACCCTCCCAGTATGAGGGGTGAGCTCACAATAAAGACAGCTAATGCCATTCTTGTCAAATCATCTCCTAGAGAGGTAAGTTACTTACATAGGTTTTGTATCTGTTTTATGTATTTATTACGGATGTCAAACTTGATTTATCGATTCCACGATTTCTCAATAACTATGATAATTAAGGACTCATAGAATCGAGACAGGAAGGACTAGGAATAGAGGTATTAAAAACTAATTACAGTTGTCTAACTCAATACCATCAGAAAATTGGTGTATTCATATGTGTGATTAATGCAATATATATAGGCAATTGTAACCATTAAAATAGGGAATGTGAAGGTAACTTGAAAATAACTTTGCTCAAATATTTTACATAATTTATATGGTATCAACAAAAGCAAGCAAAATGGTTAAAATATGTATTATATTGAGTGATTTGGTATCACCAGTGTGTAAGACTTGAAAATTTCATGACGATGATGCGTGACAGCCTTGGTTGGTTGACTATCCCTGCCCTGGGTGACTTATTCGATGCTAGGTGAGTCGCGTCTCAAGGCGGGTATTCAGTTCTGGGCACTAGGGCCTGCCCGGTATACAACACAGGTCTGGTGGGTTGGAGAGTCGGTATGAAGTCAGGTTCAACAATTTTTACCCGGCGAGGTGCGTGTTTAGGTTGTGGTGCAGTATGGCGGCGTGGTGGTTCAGTACATGGTGGTACGGCCTGTTCCCACTACCTGGGTAGCAGTCGACTGAGGAGTGGTGTATGGAGATGGGCCTTTCGCCGAACAGTGCCTCCTGTACTATGGAGTGGTGTCCTTCCGCAACCTTGGTGGGTGGTTCGAACAAATCCACAGGCATGACGGTGGGCGCCGGTACAGTGAGATGTCTTAGCATTGCAGCCTGCTCATGTGGATTGAGCAGCCCGAACCCGTTAGGAAGGATACATACCCATTGTGGATTTTTGGAGATAGCTCTCGCCTTTTTGGCCTATCTCTCAACTCCACCCCTATGGGTGTAAGGTATTAGGTAGAAAAATCAAGATTGCAGGAGGTAGGCAGTTGACATGTATGTGTCCACGTGTAGGTGCAAATTACTGCCGCCAACACCGCCTCACTCTCGACTCCTCCACAAGGTAGAGAAGGCGTGAGCTGCAGGGTGATGGTTGCGGGAACCGCACAGTGTTGTCCCACGGGGTTAGGTTTCCCTGCACCAGAATGCAACCCCCTCTGCACCACCATTGAGCGGGGAGAGTTGAGCACCCTGGCTGGCAAGACGATCCCACCGGGAGCGTACCTAGTGTCTTGGCTCTACCGTTCTTCCCACTTGGTGCAAGGAATGAGTGGTCTTCCAATACTGGTGAGGTGTGTCCAGTGGTCACTGGTCTCCCCGGGCTCCAAGAAGACCCTTTCCTCTGCACCATGAAGTGACCGAGGGGGTGGGGAGGGGGGCAACTTTGAGCCGGCAAGCCAACTTCCAGGGGACGGTATCCTAGTGTCATGGCTCTACCGTTCACTGCCGGGGCAGAGAATGGGTGGTCTTCCAAGGATGTGCTGGTGTGATGTGCATGTACGTTCGGTACAACGAAACTCAGTCTCCTGCTGAGCCCTCCAGCTCCAATATGACACACGGAAGGAACTCAGAATGAAAGTCAAGAGATCTGGTAAGATCGGTGTTTATTGACCCTAAGGAAATACACAGATGGCAGAGATGCTATCTTCTAATTCCACACGGGCTAGGCGGAAGGTAAAACACCCTCTCTTAAAACAGGGGAAGGCACCCTGTGCAAAACTACTAGGAGTGGCAGTAGCTGGTGTGTGTTGCCTATTATTAAACCTCAGGATGAGCTCTATTCTCTTGGGTGTCCATAAGGGACCGAATATGTCTTAGTGTGAAGCTGTCGATGTGTCTGGTTCTTCCTTTGGTAGTATAGGAGAGGATCTTCGACCCCGTAAGGTAAGCTGGAGCGAAGAGAGCTCAGAAGAGGCAATCGGAAATTGAAGCAGAACTTACCATCTGGAGGCCGGTGCGCATCACCTTATATACTCCTCGGCCATCCCTTCCTTCACTGGCATAGGGTGCCTGGAGAGGGGGTTAGCAGATACAAGCCTAGCACCTTGATCTTTTGTGCGTGCGGTGTAGTGGAGAGCGGTGGGATCTAAGCATCTCACATATGGCAGCATCCTGCGGCACACTGCTGCACTCGCCCCGGACCTCTTGCATGGTCTCGGTGTCTCATTGGACAAAATAATAAATTATTACTGGGACGTCTCTCCCGGCCCGGTAAATACAACAACCTAGTAGGTGGCTGCGGTATCTCGACTCTGTAGACAAACTGCCATTGCACTGATGAGTTGCAATCTTTTTTAATATTGGAGAAGAGGTCACGCGTCAACAATATGTTTAAAATAATGCACATTTTCATGTAAAAAGCAAAAAAAAAAGCTTTCCCACAGTTTAAGTTACAGTTATGCGAAATATATAAACCCATTTTGTATTTTCTGAAATTCGTATTATTTATATACTCCAGAACTTATTGCTACAGCAATTTATGTATTTTTGTGGATTTTAATATTAACATATATTTAATAAGTTGGTTTTATGAGTAACTAGTTGTTACCTACGGCTTCACCCAGTGCAAAAATCAAACTTTAATTATAACGACAAAGTGCTCCATCTTAATGGTTGGTGGCATATTTTATATATTCCCTAAGAAACTGTTAGTTTTTCCGGCATGAAAAATACCCTATGTGTAGACACCTAAACAATTAGCAAACGCGATAAAGTGAAAAATAACGTGAATTTTCACATAAACTAAAAATTGTGATTTTTGAGCATTATAGTTTTATGCCACATAGTTGCTTCTTAAGACAAATTTTATGTGTTTTTGGATATTCGAATATGAATCCATGCATAAGTTGGCCAGCAGATTTCTTTCATTTATCATCATAAACGAAAACATGTTTACTTTCCAATCACGTGTATTTACGACCATAGATAACATGATTGCAATAGATGATGCGTCACTTTGAGTGAAAATTCTACTGTACAGCCCTGCAAAAGTTTATTTGTTCATTAGGAAAACATGCTGTTGTAGTGTTCACATCCACCAAGCACCATGTTATCTATGGAATTCACGCGATCTTTACATTCGTAGTATCGACACGTTTTAACGAACAATTCTTTATTTTTTACAAAGCGAGCTGTGCGGCGGGGAAAAATGTGTTCATATGCATTTCCTATGTAGAGTATATTTGTAAGTCAATGTATCACGTATTTTAAACTTGTATTCGTCCAGTTAACTGGATTTTTATCACACCCATTATCTGTAAATATACGTGGAAAAAAATGACATGTTTTGAAGAAACAAAAGTTTTGTCAGCGTGTGCCTAACGAAAAAATCTGTTGTTGAAAGTTTTGATGGTTCAAAAACATACAGGCAGATTTCTCTTAATTCTTTAAATTTCGTACAAGGCATTTTTATTATTTTTTTAAACAGTGCATATAGAGTTGTGTATAAATGGTTTACGTTATTCTTTTCGTGAATCATATGCCCTTGGTAGTGCATTGTAAGCGTTTGTTCCAGGCAGAATACAAAATCATAAGTAAAATCTGAAATTATTTTCAAGGTTGTTTGTTGATAAAGGAAACTAGTGTTTCTGTCTTAAAACCGTAACTGTGTATTTCTCTGGTAGTTAGGAATTTTTGCAAGGAAATAACAATTCATAAAAAAACACCACGTATCAATAGGAATAACATAGCCAATTTCAGGTTTTACGAATAAAGGACATTTCTCAAATTAGGTATGTCTTTATAAAGAGCACATTAAATATTTGAGCAATTCTTATCCAGAAACCTGCATTTTTGTGGCAAAAATAACACATTTTTTTTTCCTTCAAAAAATTAACACATATTTTGAAAAAAATAAAACCTACTTTTTTCAGGTCTCTACCTATGTGCTAATCCAGAATATAATCTACCTCTGTATCAAATTTCATCAATATCCACCAAACTATTACGACGTGATTGAGAAACAAACATACAAACTTTTGCATTTATAATATCATTAAATTAGGATTTTATCACCATGCACGCTAACTTAAAAGCTGCTTTCCTTCCATCACATCTGTTTACGGCCACAGATAACTCAAGCACAAGTGATGTGTCACTATGAGTGAACAGTTCAGTACATGGTGCTGCACTAATTGTGGTTTTTCCCATACTCTTTTGGGTATAGAGTAGACACAGTGTAGTGAGCACTTTTAAAGTCCCAGTGAAATTTTTCCTTTCAGGGAATTTCTATTTTTCTGGTACTGTTAAATGTTGCCATGTGACTAATTAACACTGTGTGTGTGCATGTGTGTGTCTATATATATGTACATATACACACACACACACCAAACCCCACCCCCCTTCTGCTTAAAAAAGTTAACATTCGAGGCAGTAATAATATTCATTTATAAGTGGTTAATGTTTGTTGGGAGGGCCTTACAAGTACTCAGTTTATATGAATAGCCTATACTAAATTACATATCAGTTTATGAGTTAGTTGCTCACAGAAATTGTTCTTAGATCTTTTGTGGTGGTGAAAAGAAAATGTTTCCACTTTGAATAGTTTCTCATAGATTACTTTCACTCGTCATACCACGCCTGCCACGGCCAATCTGTGCGTGCGATACTCCCCTAGCAACAACCGGTAGATGAAAAATCCTTGCTGCCTCGCTCCCTTTTCCGCTTAGCGGCCTACACTATCTCTGCTCTTTTCAGCACAATGTTTTCCCCTTACTTCTGGCAGCACCACCGAACTTACGAAGTAAAACATTCTACGCAAAATCCCACAAAATATGTTTAAAAACTCCCGAAATTGCAGTGGCAAGAGAAAAACTGCATTTCACATCGGCAAACCAGTTTTTCGCAGAAGAAAGTGAAATTCTGAAACTAGCCTCAGCTCGGCAGTTCGGAAATTTAAAAAAGTGCTAAAGATAAAACTGAATGCAGCAGCTGTTCTATTGCAAACACATGTAAAATGGAGTATTCCAGGGAAAAGACAAACAGAAAAACCTTCACTCCTCTGAAATAATAAAATTAAAATGTATCCAATCCTAACAAGAAAACAATAACTCTTTATAACAAAAGAAGAAACTCCAATATATGAGAACATCTGAACACAAAAAATTTCGTAAAAAAATTCTGATAAATAAATTTCAGCTTGCTTGTATTATTATCTGATGAATTTAATGAAGTGTAATAATTGTGTTACTCTCACATAAATTATTGGTCCATTCTTGTAAGTAGTAATGTGAGTAATGTGCAATAATACAGTGAAACCCTTTTAGAAGTTCCCACTTACGAGGTTTTTCTGCTTAATAAGTTTAATAATTTGGCACCTTGTCTATATGCTCATGTGTAATTTGACCCTTTTAAGAAGTTTTCCCAGTTAATAAGTATTATTTTTTCAGTCCCTTCAGAAACTTCTTAACAGAGTTTTACTGTATTTGGTTGCAGTCATGACTTTGACGCATGATGCTATGCGCATCTTTTATGTGCACTTGACTTCGCCCGATCTGGATGCAACATTCACCCCTTTGGGCATGTCAGGCCAACAGTACTGAAGAGGCTGGACACGTAGCTGTGTGACGTCACATTAATACACTCCGAAGTGAGATTGTACTGCTGGACTGAGACACAGAGCCCGCCGCCCAAGGCCATGTAGTTCTACGGAGTGCCAAGGGAGGGCAGCACATATCCTGGATGTACCCTGCAGACAAGATAAGGGATGAAGTCTGCCACATCAGCGATTCCGCAGCACAGAAGACTACAGCCGTCGAACTCAGGGGGAGGTTCTTATCTCCTTCCTCACCCCTTGTCTACTCCATTCCAGGAAGAAATAAGTATAAAAATGCTGGCGTGTCCAGCAAACCTCGGTATATGTTTCCTCCATTGCTTACGACTGGGCCGGAGGAAGCCACCGGCGGTTCATGCTCACTGGTATGACTCGTTCTCCACCATTGTCTTCAGGGCCGGAAACAACCTACCAGTTGAAGACAACCCTCCAGAAGACTCTTCTGCCGTAAACTCTCCTGCTTCTGAAAGACTGCTCCGTCCTTACCACCCGTTGGTAACCACTCCCATTTGGTAACAGTCGTCGACAGTCCATTCAGAATGCTTGCCTTACCAGACAGTAATGACAACATTCAATACTACCCTTCTGGTAGTCACCAATCCTGTCCCTTCAGGACAACAGGTTGATAGTTATAATCGAGTTGTAAAGTACTTAAGTAGCAGAAATTATTGCCTTCCCCTACAGATTAGTACCAGGTTGCCTTCACCTGGCTGAACGTAGTTGTAAATTTATGTCTCAGTCCAAGTTAGTATAGGGCCACCTGGTTTTATTCTCTCAGAATACAACACGTGTTTGCTGTAGCTATTTTCTGTCTAGTAATTTTCTGAGTGTCACTGTGACGTTTTCCTACGTAGTTCTGAGCCCATCAAAGTGAAGCAAGCCAACCATGAGCTTTTAAGCCAAATACCCACACATTATATGAGCTCTGCCACTTGGTAGAATTCTGTAGAGCCATGGCCACTAGCAACTCCTCCACCAGGGGGTGGGAATAAAATTAGAAACAATAGGTAGTAAATTTTCTTTAGTAAATAATTTAATTGCATCAGAAAAAGGTTGTAAAATACCTAAAAATTTAACCTTATTAGGGCCTTTACGAATTTGAACAACATTTTTCGCTCCGATAGAGTAAAAAAAGCAACACCAAATAAAACAAATACAACCAAAATTAAAAAAGAAAAAATAGATATAAATATATCAACAATTATCAATACTAATTATTTTAATAAAAATACTATAATCTTAAGCTAACATTGAGGTCGCAATCTCGTATGTCAATTAGAACTCTCAGTAAGAATTACGCTGTTATCCCTAAGGTATCTATATCTTATAACATTAATAAAAGGTCAATTAAACATAAATAAATGTTCATAAATATAAAGAGTTAATATTATCTCCACGTCAGCCCAACAAAAATTAAATTTTATTCAAAATAAATAAACTAAAATTTAAAAATAAAAAATAAAATAAAGATCTATAGGGTCTTCTCGTCCTATAAATAAACTTAAGCATTTTAACTTAAAATTTAAATTTAATTTCAATTAATATCGAGACCCTTTACGTGGTGATGCCAAGCTAATCCGTATTCTTCCTTCTCTCTTTACGATGCCGTAAGGGAGTAGGTTTTAGTTCCTTACAAACTGACCACCTGTGGATACCACACCAAAGAGACGTAAGTGTATAGCTTGAGCCAATCTATCATATCACTCTATCCACTGCTCTCTACAGGGCCTGACAAAAGGAGCAAAGGGTATAACTCTTGTCTGTGTGGCTGCGGTCTCTTGGTACTACACAGTAGGAAATTTACATCGCCAGTTCCCCTTTCACAAGGTGCTTCCACCATTGATAAAAACTTCTGGGTCACCTCACCCACTGGTAGAAGCAATATGCCGGGGACAAGAGCTATCCCTGGGCTTACTTGCCCTTGGTTTAGGGCCCAGCAATTGAAACAGCAACCAACGGTCTCAAGACACCTGTACCCTTAGCAGCACTGCACATCCTGAAGAGAACGCCGGCAACCAGCTGCCTGCACGTCAACTGTAGCAGCACTCTTGGCAGATCAGCAAGACCCCAGATAATCCAGTTAATAAGGGCCAGCCCGTTCGCAGGGTTGTGACAGTGTCTACTGACTTTATACCGACCAGATAGGCCACAAGACTTATCAGTTATACAGGCCAACCACCTGTGAAACATTGAAGCACCTCATATGTTTCTCATGATTATTACATCACAAACGAAAACTGTAAAATTGACCATGACCAAAGTTTCATTTCTCTAGTCACATAACCAATATTTACTTTGCACTTAACGTCAAAATGAGTGTGTCAAAGTTTGACTTGAATGGCCCAAGTCAATAGAACCTTCCTAATCGGGATGCATCAACATTAGGTAAAATACATTTGACGCATAATACCCTGTCTACTAAACATATGTCAATTGTAAGTGGGAGAGTAATTTTGGTTGGGTGCTAATTCAGGCACACGTCTAATGTGGAGTTCTGTGTTGAGTTACTCTTTACGTGGGGCCGGTGCCTTCTCTGTATAGAGTACTGGCCTGGTAGCTTTTCGGCAGGGCACAAAGTCTGGCTAAGCCAGAACAATGTTCCTCTTCAGGTTCTTAGCCTTGGGCGGTATACCTGGGTGACAGAGCTTGTTAGAATGAGGGCGTGGTTCTGGCTGATTAACGGTGGTGGTATACGATATACGACGAAGCGAAGATAACAGTGAGTTATCTGAGTCAATATTTAAGCAGAATTTCTGCACATGCAGATTGCGGGGGTTTTAACCTTGAAGAATTTAAGAGAGCTGTTACTGTTAGTCGTAGGACAGAGAAAAGGGCTACAGACAAGGTAAATGTGGTCCTGGAGTGTGACCCTAAAGTGTGGAATGCCTTTATGGAAAAGGAGAGACTGTATGTCTGCTATGAAAACTTCCGAGTTCGTTACTACTTCTCTTTGTCTAAGTGCTATAAGTGTCAGCAATTGGGACTCACAGCACATAGGCTTAGAGAGAAAGAGTCCACCTGCTGAAGATGTGGCAAACTTAAGCATGAGTTTGGAAACTGTCCAAAGAAAAGTGATAAGGAGTATAATGACATCTGCATCAATTGCCACAAGAAAGGACAACCATATGAGTATAGGGTAGACTCAAAGGATTGTCCTGCATACCAGAAGGCCCTGTAGAACCTAGCAAGAATACACTATGGACTGTGATAGCACTCTCAGGTGTGGGCAGTTGAATATGCAGTGGTCACTGCAGAGCTGAACAGGATTATGATGGAGCAGAAGTTGAACATAGTCCTGTTCCAGGAGCCTTATGTACCATTTGATACTGTTATGGGACTGCGAGGCACCGTGTACACAAGTGGAATTTGTCCCCAGGCTAGAGTATTGAGGGCCGACATGAATATGGATGTATCCCACACTCATCATGTCTGCGTACAAGCCATCAAGGGCAACTCAGAAGGTTGGTTGGTTTCCTCATACTTTCAGTTTAGGGATGAAACAAATCTGCACTTGGATAGATGAGAAATAATGACTGATACATTAAGAAGCAAGCCATTGGTGATTGGTGCTGACTTCAATTCAATGCCAAGTCAGAGTTGTGGCATTCCCCTGTGACACATGAGGCAAGAGAACTCGTCAGTCAATTCATTCTTATGAATAATTTGGAATAGTTAATGAAGAAGGGGAATTATCAACGTTTCTCTCGCATGCAAATGATACAGAGTCATATTTGGACATAACCATGACAAATATGAAGACTCAGGACTATGTTCAGAGCTGGAGAGTCATGGATGAAAGTCTAGTGACCATAGACTCATTGTTTATTGAATATATGGTGGAAGGAGGGAGTGACCAAGAAATCAAATATGTACGCAGAACCGCGGACTGGCCAACTTTTGCCTGAGCCCTGCTGAGTAAGCTAAGGGCGAGTCCTGAGTTGCAAGATTAAGATATGGGAACAAGAGTAGCAGCTCTCACGAAGCTATAAGGCCAAGAAGCAAGCTTACTTTGGCCGAATCCGTAAGAAGAAAGTCAATTCATGGGAGGAGTTCGTGACACAGGCCAGCAATGAGGATCCATTTGGCCTTGTGTACAAACTGGCAGCAAACAAGATATAAAGGTCAATGGAGAGATGGTGTCTGATTTGAGTGAGTCAGTGGAGTTTCTGCTCCACATGCTCCTGCCAGATGACTCCCTGGATGAAGAGGGGGAGCATGCCGCAAAGAAACAGTCATTGAATATACGTACCTGCCAACCCTCCCACTTTAGGTGGGAGACTCCCGCTGTACCACCCATTCTCCCACCCTCCAATTTAGGCATTTTAATCTCTCACATTTTTGTTACTGAATTTTGGTTATGTGGTTTTCGATTTCGTAAATTTTATTTTGTACAGCGTGTAGGAATTATAGCATACCTGCTAACTTTTACGGTTTGCCCGTAAAATGTACAGAATTTGTAGTATGTTTACGAGTTTACTGAAAAAGGCTAGTTTTATGGGTTTTTTGTTCATCATAAAATTCTTGTTTCGTTTGTTTACATATTTTTCATATGATCACCATAGATAGTGTGATAGAGATGTGTCACATGAACAAAAAACTGGTAGCTAATCATGGCATGTTATTGGCTGATTGAAGTTGTAGATAGCGCTGAAGTCGTATTTGTGTGTAGTGTTCATGAATCGCATCACGCCATCTTTGCACCACAAAGTGTGTGTATATTGGTCGGCCATGTTAGTGTTGTAGTCACGTATTGTGTTGCTTAGTAATTGGCAAAAAGAGTAGAAAATGTAAGCAAGCCTATTTTCAGATTTTAGGAAAGATCATACAGAAGAATTTCCATGTGTATTAAAGTCTAACAAAGAAGAGAAATTCACGTTTTTGTGTTTGTCTGTGTGATATGAACATTGCACATGGCAGTAGATAAGATGTTTTCAACCACGTGAAGCCGGAAGAAACATTGCCAGTGTGAAAGGTTGTGTTAATTGAAATTGGACAGTTTTTTTTCTTCCATAAAGTTCTCATGTGGATAACGTTACAAGAGCAGAATTTTATTTTTTGCCTTTTCTAGTCAAACACAATATTCCAATAAATGTAGCAGACCCCTCCGGGCATGTATTGAAAAAAATGTGTTTCCTGATTCGGAAGTGGAAAAAATGTTTGTGATGGCCCGTTTAACAGTATTAATTAGGATTGAAGTTTGAACTGTGGTTTTAAGGTCGGTTGTTTTAATTATTGTGTTTGAGAGAGTTGAACTTTTTTAAGGTTGGTCGTTTTAAGTAATATGTGTGAGAGAGAGTGTTGTAAATAACATGTAATACAACATCCATAGTGTTAATGTGGATTGTTCATATCTGAAGTTGATTGAAAGGAAAGTTGCTGTGAATGTAAGGCTTGTAATGTGTTAGTGTTTAATGTTTACTGTTTAACATTATACTAGTATTACTTCTTATTTTACACTGCAAAGTTTCTTAAAACGAAAAGAAAATATATTAATTCCAGTAAACAATTTTACAATAATTTCTCACTCTTTGCAAAAAGCTTTCCCTTGAACTTCAGGTTTGTGTACACCCATTCTCAGAGAGTTAACCTACATTGTGAAATTTGCATTTTCTGCAAGTTTAAAGAAGTCTTGACCATAAGCATTTTTAACTTTTACTTGGTATTTATTTTGTAATTTAGGGTTGAAGTGTTAAATTAACATTTAAGAAAATAGTCCTGTGTGGAAGAAATTTTCTTTAAAGTACTGTAGGTTTTTGGAAAAATGATGCATCCAGTTTACGTTAAAATATACATTTTAAAAATGTTTTACTGGTTTGAGGATTTGAAAAGTGTGCAGGTATGGAGCAAAATCTCGACAGAGGGTTTGCTGCTGTGAACAAAAATGTAATCCTGAATTTCTTAAAAGAACCAAATCTGCAACAACACTAATTAAAAAAATAAAACATAAATCTGTCAAATATAGGCTACCTAAACAAACTGCCTTGTTATCATTTTATGTAAGTGTAGAACTGTTTTTCAAGTGATAAATTTTTCTAAAAATAACTTGTATTATTGTTCAACAAAAGGACACACAAATCATAAATATGAAGGAAATGAGCAACAAATTTTAAAGGATTCAAAACAATGAGTAAATTTTAAATGTGTGTATTAATGTGTACTTGGTTGTCCCCCTCCCGTCCAATTCCCTTTTTCCACAAACACTGTATTTTGTATTGTATTCACTAATGGGAAAATCTCCCTCTTTTTGATTGTCTAAAGTTGGCAGAAGAACTGACTGCAGTAGTGTATAAGATGGAAAATGGCAAAGCCCTTGGGCTTGATGGGCTGATTGCTGAAATCTTGAAATGGTGTTACTCCAGGATTAAGTGCGAATTGTTGAAGATCTATCATGACTGTCTTCGGATCGGTGTTTCCTGCCCCTTGGAAACAAGGATGCTTATGAATTCTGTATAAAGGCAATGATAAGAAACCTGATGACCCTAAATCTTACCGGCCACTGACGTTGCTTCTGGTGCTAGGCAAAGTTTTGGAAAAATCGGTCAATAGAACGTTGATTTTAATCTTGGAAGTTCTTGAAGGTACTATGACCGAAAAATAGTATGGATTTCGCAAAGTAATGGGTACAGACTTTGCATTGTGTGATATCATGAAGACCATATGGGAAAGTATGGTGAAGTACATGATTGGGATCTTCCTTTACATCTCTGGTGCCTTTGATAGTGTCTGGTGGCCAGAAGTGTTGTATCAGCTTAAAAAGAAAAAATGTATACCGAACATCTATAGGATTATCTAGTACTTCTTTAGAGAAAGTGGAAGCCTTTATAAGGCAAAAATCGTACAAGTAAGGAAAGTGTTGACAAAAGGATGTCCCCACGGGTCAGTCGTAGGACCAATCTTATTGAATATCCTCTTCGATGGATTTCTTGAGCTGGATCTTCCGCCAGAGTGCACAGGCTTATGCTATGCAGATGTTGGATTAGTGGTTATTACTGGTGACTCTTAGAAGAGCTCTAGAAGACAAGACCAAAATAATAACGCAGAAGATATGGGAATGGTCTGCAAAGGTAAAGTTAACGTTGTCAATTGAGAAGACCAAAACAATGATGTTAAAGGAAGATACCACTGACAATGCACTTCAAGGGGGAGCTCAGTGAAAAATGTGCATTAATTTAAGTACCTGGGAGTCATCATGCATGACAAAATGAGCTTCCTCAAACACATTTAGTATGTGTCAACAAAAACAGTGTTGGTGTTCCAAAAACTGAAGTGAATTGGGAATACATCTTGGGGACTTAGATATAATACTTTAAGAACTATATACAGAGCAGTGTATGAAACCATATTGGTTTACGGAGCTGTGACATGGTATCACAGGGCTGAGTTGGTACATCACAAGAGGAAGCTCATCAGTGCTGAAAGGGTTGTACTGCTGGCTGTAACTAAGGCATGTAAAACTATGCCAAATAAGTCACTCCCGGTGACTGTGTGTGTGCTACCTGCAGATTTGCTGGTGAAGTATAAGGGGAATCACAACGGAGAGAGCACAGGTTTCAGGGCTGACACACGAAGATAAGGAAGATATCATGAATGATATCATGTAAGAATGGCAAGACAGATGGGATGGTTCTGATAAAGGAAGAAACTCGTACGAGCTGCTGCCTAACATTAAGGCAAGAATGAAGAGTAAGTGGATCAGTGTGAACCATTACAGCATGCAACTCTTTACTGACCATGGTTACTTGCAAAGTTACACAGCTTGCAGCTCGTGCAATCTCCACTGTGTGACACCTGGGGAATGGACGATACATTCCAACATGTAATCATGGAATGTCTGAAGACAGAAGACATCAGACAATAGCTGCATGGCATAGCAGAGAGAAAGGGCATTCACTTAAGACCAGAAAATGTTATGGTTGATAAAGCTCTCCATAAGATCTGGGAAGAGTTTGTCACTAAGATTGGTAGAAGACTGGAGGAACTTTGACATATGGCAAGGAGAGCAAATTTCATATGACCCATGATAGGGTACTCGAGTAAAGGCTTCAATAATATAAAGTTGTATTTCAGATTGGTGAGGAGGACAGGTATTACAGAAAAAAATAGTACAATACCATTTAAAGGCATAAAGCACAGTAAATGACCTGAAACAAGAAGAGGAGAAAGTGCTAAGCACTGTATTACTCATCACAGTACAGTCACAGTGCGGGAGGATGGAGGGAATGCCGGCCTTCTGGCCGTTAAACCTGATTGACGGTGTGCGATGAGATTCCTGAGAATGAAGCTGGCCGCATGTGATATGTGGTGCGTGTTGGTGGGGACAGAGCAACAGGCACGAGATGAGATAGGCTATTGATTATGTTGGCAGCTGTTCCAGTTGACGGTAATAGTCCGCAAGCCATGGGTGGACTTCGTTACTAAGGCATGTGGGTGGCTGAAACAGGTCTCGTGGAATCTCTGGTGTGACTGGGATGAAAAGTCGTCTGAAGGCTTGAGCTTGTTCTCTTGATGTGAGTTGACCTACTGCGGCAACAAGGGTGGGGATCAGCTCTGATAAACAACCAGAAGAAATAAGCAACTGTTTGAGCGTCTCCTTAAGACCACTCCTTTTGGAGTAAGGTATCTGGAGTCTCACACCCCTCACGGTCGTGAGTTGAGACACAGACACTTGTTGTTCTCTACCGTGTAAAGCCATTTGAGCGGCTGCCGTCGAGCGGAATTCCAACTTCAGTGCTTGGTGCTAAGGCACGGTGAGCAGAGAAAGCTAGGCCTCGCAGGTTGCAAATTCAGCATGTGGGTGAGGGTTTCGTCCGCAGATTCCCAGCCTAGGAAACGCCCTTTTTTGGCACTAAGGTGCGATGGAAAAGGCCGAGCACCTGACTGACAAGCGAGTCCAGAAATTGTGTACCTGTGTAGGATCCGCTGCTCTACTTACCAAAGTATGTAGAAAGGTTAGCCGGGTGAGTGTTTGTGGGTAGCAAAGATGTGTATTGGCTCATTTGAGAAACAGTTCCCCAGATCACTTCTTTTTCCCTTTACATGTGAGGTCAGCTGGGAAAAAGTTAGTAGGTCTAGAGGAACATGGAACTCAAGGGTCAGTTTCAATCAATGTTTATTCCTTTTATGAGAAATAAACATGTGGTGATGTACTCTCGCTGATGTTTATCGAGAGCTTAATGGGAAGCTAATCTGCATAGTACGGGTAGAGGCAACCCAGTTCTGAACTAGCAATGAAAGGTGCAGAATAGCGCTGTTATAACAACTAAAAGTGAGACTGACTCCCTAATGCATTGTTACCCAGCTGTGTCTAATGTATAGATGATGGATAGGCACTTTGCTAGGAAAACTAAGCAAGGTGTTGACGGTAAAAGTCCAATAATGTGCCTTTTTGGCACAAAGGTGCGGTGAAGGGAAGGTATAAATAGCAAGGATAGAAGCTGGCAATAGCTTCGGCAGCTATTGCTGTGTGAATACTGTCAGGCAGGCTGGTCAGTTCCGGCTGAGAGTGCAGTGGAAAACTGAAGACTGGTCATCGCTGTGACTCGTTGACCAACCGATGAATGACTTGCATCTGCAGGGTGTGAACCACTGGCGGGCAGTGGCTCAGTGCTCATTGGCTGGCATCTTGAGAGGGCGAAGGGTGGTCGCAGAGTGGTGGGTGGCAAAAAGTATATCTCTCTGGCGTGACTTCACCAGCTGGCTGAAAGAATGAGACAGACAAACTACAAAACACACTTGTGATGCCACATAGCGGTGATAAGTAATACTCGTTGCCTTGAAGTGCAGATAGATTCGCCGGGCCAGTGAATAATACAATCTCCGCAGGCTGGAACATCCATTCTTGCAGGGTAGACAGTACAAATGTCTGACGTCACATCGGTATTGCTAACTTCACAGAAATCTGATGTGTCATGCATCAATTCGCCCTCTCTCTGCTTTGACGGAAGCTCATCCTTGAGGAGAAGAGAAACAAATTCCTATTAAAAGGACTTGGGATGTCCTCACAACAGCAATGGGTCTCCCTCTCGACTAGCACCATCTGAACAGGATGAGATTAGAGCTCATTCCTGAGGAGAGTTGAAAGCAGATTCCTCCCGTGCAGGAACACTCAGCCTTCCTCTTAATTAGCCTACTCAGGGGGATGGCTGGGGTAAGGAATAAATTCCTTTGAGAGAATGTAGTACCTCTCAGCAGTAATTTATTTCTCTTTCTCTGCCGGTTGTGCCTTTGTAGCGCCCGCTACCCTGTGCGTTCTCTGCTGTGTGCACCACTTCTCTCGTGAATGAACTTGACCTTGCGTTCAAAGAATCAGATGGCTTGAAGAGGTCTATGGCTGGAGCAGGTATGGAGGTTACACTCTTTTATGGTGTTTTTTAGCTTCGGCTGCAGCAAACATCCTCCGTCTCTCTCTGTTACATGTACTTAGCATTTTGTCTCTATTCACGCTTCAAAGGATAGGGTTATGGGAATGCCAGGATGTGGTGGTTTGTTGCCTTATATTTTTCTCTGCACTCTTCGAGGTGTGTGTGTGTGTGTGTGTCTGTCTCTCTATCTCTCTCTATCTCTCTATCTCTCCCTCCTATCTCTCTCTCCCTATCTCTCTCTCCTCTCTCCCTATCTCTCTCTCTCTCCCTATCTCTCTCTCTCTCTCTCTCTCTCCTATCTCTTCTCTCTCTCTCTCTCCCTATCTCTCTCTCTCCCTCTCCCTCTCCCTCTCTCTCTCCTCTCTCTCTTCCCTCTCCCTCTCCTCTCTCTCCTCTCCCCCCTCTCCCTCTCCCCCCCTCTCCCCCTCTCCCCCCTCTCCCCCTCTCCCCCTCCCCTCCCCCCTCTCCCCTCTCTCCCTCTCTCCCTCTCTCCCTCTCTCCTCTCTCTCCCTCTCTCCCTCTCTCCCTCTCTCCCTCTCTCTCTCTCTCTCCCTCCCTCTTTCTCTCTCTCTCTCTCTCTCTCATATTTGAACTTGTGGAGGGAACCGAGCGGTGTGCCATGGGCCTCATTCCTTAAAGTGTGTACTCTCACAAGATGAACTTTAATGTTTAGTTTACTAACAATGTCACAGCAGGGCTTTGGAGTAAAGGAAAGCATGCGTAATAGTACGACACTTGGGGAATCATATGATTATGATAATTTATTTAAAAACAAAAGAAAAAGTTGCCTCGCAAGAACCACACTTGTTCGGTTCGTGTCAGCTAACGCTCAGCTGTGGCCGCCTGTGTGGAGGATTAAGCTTGGCTCTGCCCTGAGCTTCCTAGTGTTGCACAACAGGTGACGTATGTGACTAAGTAACAAGCCAAGGGAAGTGAACTGAGTGCTTCTAGACTCAGCCCACTGTATACAAATTAGCTAACAAGTGTTTTTGTGGCTTGGCCTGACTACTTTCAATATCATACTTCACCACTACAAAAAAAAGAATGGTGCTGAAGGACAACACAGAACCCTTCTAAATGAAAAATAATTATGTATTTACATCATCAGTTTCTTCTCGTAAACCATTTTATTTGTCTATAGAGTCCTTGGGTTGCTGGCTTAAAAGGCTTTCACACATTCATTTGCTAGTAATTATTTGACAATTCTTTTGAAAGCAAATCATTATCACAAGTGCATGATTTAACAAAATTAAGACACTTGAGCAAAATACAGAACAGCATGGATATTAACTTAGATGTTAATTCAAGTGTTAAGTACACTGTTCAAAACAGTTGAGCAAAATAGAATATTAACTTTTACGTTAATCCTTTAGAAAACCTTTTGTTTAAGAAAGATACTTGATTCTACACAAGGCAAAAGATATTTACAGGTTTCCACATCACTTGATATAAACTATGGTGAGTTGCACTTTTAAAGTCTCTAAAATTAATAGCAACAGACCAACCTGTTTTATTTCTCTCAGTCTTTGTCCATATGTACACGTTATTTACACTGGGTATTTTGATGATTTCACACAAACAACGTATATTTCTACTATATTTACTTCATGCTTCCTAATTCATGTATTTTCACTGGGTTTAATTTAGCTAGTTACAAGCCACGCTTGAAGTTAGTTATGTGATCAAAGGAATGTATGTGTAGCGAATACTACAAATAAGGCCTTCACCTTATGTGTTTCTTAACAGGAAAATAGATTCAGAAATTATCTTGGATTACGTAACTACACTGATGAGGTTGGTACACTAATGTGTACACTCAACTAACCACTAATAATAGCTTCTGTGGCTACTTGAGAATCGTTGCACTACACTCACTGTTGTGGCTTCCAGGTAACTTGTGCTGGGCGCCCCTTTAACTAGACTGTGCATACGGTGGGTTTGGCCATTTCAAACGTGTTGGTGGCCGCCATGGCGTTTCTTTATAATGGCCAGATGTCGAACTTGCTCGGCACGCACTAGGTGGCTGGAACTCTGCTTTCCAGGAATGGGCATCTCGCTGTTTGGAGTTCTCTCTCGTTGCCATCATATGGTGCAATATACAACTGTCTGCCCCCTCTGTCTGGACATTCACTGCTGGAACTGGAGTCGTTGACTGGACAGGTGACTCAGGCCCATCGATTGCGCTGATGGGCCTCCCTTGGTTATGGGTGTTTAGCTTCAGACTGGTCTCTGGCGTATTAACGGTTGCTAGCGGCGGTAGAACACGTCTGTCTGCCTCTTCAGATGATGGTGTCACTTGACAGAAGAGTGCGGCCTCTGGAGTGTCTGGCCGTAGGTGGCCAGACCTCCAAGTTGAGCATAGACGTGGCAGCTAGGGAGGCTGCACAATCTGAGAAGATCGTGGTTGCAGGTACCAGCTGGTCCACAGCCTGGGAGGTGGCCTCATGGTCACTGGCAGCTGTAGAAGATGCCATCTTCATGGAGGGCTGGCTCTCAGCGGTGTCTACAGCTACTGCGTCCATCGTAGCAGGAGTTTCGTTGAGGTGCCTGGTCATGGTGCACCATTTGCGTCCCCTTTTTCCGTTTGTTCAGGCCTCAGTGCTGGCCTTTGCAAGCATTCTATGCTATATTGGTTTGCGGGACAGTACCAACACTGTGGTGGGCACGACCTCGTTAGCTTCCATTCTCCCTGCTCCCTCTTGTCCTGTGTAGCGGAGAGGCAAGGCAGCGAGTTGTCAATTAAGGAATTTCCTGGAGGAGTGGGGGAGGGTGTGCGACTTCTCACTCTTACTTCCCCCTTCCCCGTATCGTGCTGTTGACAGTCTAGTTCTTCCTGCTTCCATCAATTCTTCTCCATTTTTGTGTGCCCTGCTGATCATTTCTTCGATGGTGGCAGGCTTTGGTGCTGACAGAAAATTCCTCAGACGGGGCAGTAGTAGGCGGGAAATTTGACAAATGCAGGCCTCTTCATCTCCTTTGGGGAAGATCCTGCAGAACATCTGTACCTTACGCCGGGCGAAAATCTCCACTTGTTCTCCAGGTGTTTGAGTATGGCTGCAGAATTTGGTTGTCAAACCGGCCAAAACTTCCTCGGCAGTGAAATGCTGCACGAGGCGACTGCTAAGTTGTTTTCAGTTTGATAAGAACTCCCTGTATTTATTCAACCAGTCCAGGGCTTTGCCTTTTAGTTTCTCCTGGGTTCTTGCTACCCAGTGTTTCTCGGGAAAGGCATGTGCTTTGAATTCGTGTTCACATTCCGAGGTAAAGAGGAATGGATCCTCGTGCAGTCGACCTGCAAATTCCGGTAGCTGCAGCTTTCCTGTGTATTGGGGTCCAGTGTGGAGAGAGCTGGGTCCGGGGTTGGTTGGTCAGTATTCTGAGGCTCGTTTGCAAACCTCGCATTGATAGACCATGCCGGGTCTATTGACTGGTTCATGAGGCCAGCCAATGCAGGAATGATGGTAGATCTCACCACACAGTATGCACCTTACGGTGTGGCAACCATGGCCGGGGCATGTCACCCAATTACAGAACACCTGTGTAATCCTGCAATTTTCACATCTAAATTTCAGCCTGTCCGTGTAGCGGAGGCTCGTGTGCCCTTCCCAGGCAGGAATAATGGTACCATTGCTGGCAGTGTGTGAGCTGTATTCCGTTGATTCCTGTTCTGGGGCAGTTGGGTTGCAAACAGGGGCGCGTTCAGTTGTGAATCCACTTGTGTATTCGAGCTCTTGCTTTCTAGTTCCAGCTGTTGACATTGTTGCTTTCTCTTGGGTGCCACGGGTTGCTTCAGGGACCCCCAAAGTCTGTTCGTGCCCTCTTAGGGGTCAGGCTGACTTGTCCAAACTACCTCATACAACTTCTCTAGTTACGCCCCACGTTGGGCACCAGAAAAATTTTGAACTTCCCTTGCTTACTGCTTGACGCGTGATGCCCTGTCGACTAAGTATATGTCAATTGTAAGTGGGAGAATAATTTTTGTTCGGCTGCCAAGTCAGTCACACCCTTAATGTGCGATTTTCATGGTTCAGTTACTCTTTACGTGGGGCCGGTACCTTCCATGTATAGAGTACTGGCCTGGTAGCTTTCTGGCAGAACACAAATTGGCTCAGCCAGAACAATCTTCCTCTTCAGGTTCTTAGCATTAGGCAGTATACCTGGGTGACAGAGAGATTGTTAGAGTGAGGGCATGGTTCTGGCTGAAGGACAGTTTGTGATGAGGTTCCTGAGAATGAAGCTGGCTGTGTGTGATATGTGGTACGTGTTGGTGGGGACAGAGCAACAGGCATAAGATAGGCTATTGGTTCTCTTGGCAGCTGTTCCGGTTGACTGTAATACTCCACAAGCCGCAGGTGGACTTTTTTACTCAGGCCTCTGGATGACTGGAACCGTGGAATCTTTGGTGTGACTGGGATGAGAAGTAATTGGATGGCTTGAGCTTGGTCTCTTGGCGTAAGTTGACCTAGGCTATTGTGGCAACAAGGGAGGCGTCAGCTCTGATAAACAACCAGAAGAAATAAGCACTCATTTGAGCTTTTCTTTAAGACCACTCCTTTTAGTGTAAGGCATCTAAAGTCACACACCCCTCACGGTCGTGAGTTGAGACACAGATACTTGTTCTCTACAGTGTAAAACCACATGAGCGGCTGCCGTCAAGTGGAATTCCAACTTCAGTGCTCTGCGGTAAGGTGTGGTGAATAGAGAAAGTTAGGCCTCGCTGGCTGCAGCTTCAGCACTTGGGTGAGGGTTTCGTCCATGTCTTCCCAGCCTAGGGAACACCCCTTTTCTGCACTAAGATACAATGGAAAAGGCCGAGCACCAGACCAACATGCGAGTCCAGAAACTATGTATCAAAGTATGTAAAAAGGTAGGCCAGGCAAGTGCTTGTGGGTAGCAAAGATGTGTACTTTCTTGTTTGAGAAACAGTTCCCGGGATCACTTGTTTTTCCCCTCACGTTTGAGGTCAGCTGGGAAAAATGTGCTAGGTCTACAGGAACGTGGAACTCAAGGGTCAGTTTCAATCAATGTTTATTCCTTTTACGGGAAATAAACATGTGGTGACGTACTCTCGCTGGTGTTTATCGAGAGCTTGACAGGAGACCCAGTTCTGAACTAGCAAGGGAAAGGGCTGAATAGCTCTGTTACAACAACTAAAAGTGAGACTGACTCCCTAATGCATTGTTGCCCAGAATAGGCCGCTGTGTCTAGTGTAAGATGACGGATAGACACATTGCTAGGATAACTAAGCAAGGTTTTGATGAAACTTAGGATATGCAGTCTTTCTGGCTCAAAGGTGTGGTGCGGTGGAGGGAAGGTAGAAATATTGTGTATAGAAGCTGGCGAGAGCTTCGACAGCTAGCGCTGTGAAGGCTGTCAGGCAGGCTGTTCAGTTCTGGCAGCGAGTGTGGTGGAAAACTGAAGGCTGGTCTTTGTGGCTCGTTGACGAGCCGATGAATGACTCACGTTTTTTTGGGCTAGGGTGTGACCCACTATTTATACTCGGCCAGGCAATGGCTCGGTGCTCATTGGCTGGCGTCTTGAGGGCGAGGTGGTCGTAGAGCAGGGGGTGGCGAAAAGCATATCTCTCTGGTGTGACGTCACCGGCTGGCTGGAAGAATGAAACAGACAAATTACGAAACATACTTGTAGTGCCATCTAGCAGTGATAAGTAGTACTTGTTGACTTGAGGTGCATAGCTTCGCCGGGTCGATGAATAATACATTCTCCATTGGCTGGAAGATCCATTCTTGCAGGGTTTACATTACAACTTCTGATATCACATAATGATTAGCTGTAATTTTAACTTTGTAGAAGCTATATGCATTGCAGGCTATGCTGATGCGCTGAAGTTGTCGAGATCACCATTGTTAAGAATGAGTCATGTGTCAAATTTTATGATTGCAGTTGTCTAACAACTCATAACCAAACTCTACACACCAGTCGGTATATAGAAGCATGAGAAATCAGTTTTTAAACAAAGACGCTATTTCTAGAAGCAAATGAAATGTAGGAAATTTTCCTGTGAAATGTAATAATGGTTGTACAGTTCACGCTACTAAAAAACTTGCATTGCGAGAACTTTATGAAGGCAAGAGGGTCATTTCCCTCCTGGCTCCTAATGACCTCCCACACTGGCAGAATAAATTTTGTAAATAAACGTTTCACCTAATAAGATAAAAAAAATTGACATGTCAAGAGTGCTTGCAGATGTGGATTACTTTGGTCATTCCCATGTTTACTCTGTGATTTCAGTTTTGTTCTATGAGGTGGCGGAAGTTGCTCACATCTAATATCGCCATAGTGCCTCATGTCCACTCTTCACGTTCAGTGCATCACCGACATCCTCAAATGTGTGTTGCTGCTATCGCATGGTCAAAAATAACAATTTACTGCATTTCCAAAATTTACTGGAAAATAAAGAATACCTTTCAACGTCTTAAGAGTTCTTATCACATGTTCCCGGCGCTACTGCAACTGTAACTTTATAATAAAACAAACCCCATGCCAAATACACTAAAACTGGCACTTCCAAAATATCTGAAAAACTAATTACTTTCCTCATCCCTTAATATTTGCCTTATCTGCACCATTACATAAGGCCCCTCTGTTTGGGAGAGATTTTCAAGAAACCCATCCCAAATCGAAACCTACCTAAGATACTGCTACACTGTGGATTACTGCAACTCTGTTCTTTTCAAACAAATTTGTTTTCAAATTGGTACACGAAGATTGAATCACTGTAAAGTACTTTATGTTACAAGTTATAGAATAGTAATTCCTTTGAAGACGTCTGCTGGAATGTTGCAATAAAATGATGCATACCATATATCCATCTTGATAACAATATTACAGTTACCAATTCCTTGATAGCAATTCAAATTTCAATCCTGTATTCAGTACACAATGTAATCAAGTAGTCTCACTATTGGCTTAAAGGAATGGTTCTTTAATATACGTAGACTGTTTATTCTGGTTCCATGTTGGGATAAGCACATATAATTTGAAAAGGGGATCCAGGTCTGCCTATACTACAAAGAAACTACTGTCTTACTTATCAGGCCAGTGGTGACAAAACTGCAAAAGGGACCTCGGACATGTCCCAATAAAAACTTGCACTCTTTGTGTTGTGATCCACGGACACTATCATAATTGGAGCAATATCTTACAACAGTATACCTATAACATCTTGACCTATTTGTATGTACATAAAATATGTTTTATTTACTCTACACTTCTTTTAATAGGATTATTGGTCAGAATTTTCATAGAATGTATCATGTAAGCTTTCCATTAATTTTTTTTTACATTCAAAAACAAAAACATGTGTAAAATATATACACATCATACACATATAAACTTAAGAAGAATACCTACATACTTATAAAATACATTTTATCAGTATCATATTGCAAACAAAAATGTTTTTATACTTTTTGCAGTTTGTACCGTTCACAAAATCACATCGTGTTTACTATATGCAATACCTATAAAGCATACATTAGGTTGACGATATCTTGAAAATATCATGATATATGTTTACAGTCTTTGTTGATTTGTTAATATTGTAAAGTACTATGTCTCATAAACGTGATAAATTTGTGTAATTCACTCACTATGCAAATTGCTAAATAATGTACTGTAATTATGTACTTGGTAACATTTGAAGCTAATTGAACCAGTTGTAACACAGCATTATACAGTAACAACTTAAGCACTGAATTGCTAAAAGGTAAGTACAGATTGACAGAATATACTAACCTCAGTGATTAATTAATAAAGTTGACACTGCTGCAATGATTTGAAAACTTTGTCTCATACTAATGTGTTATCTAACATCAGTCCACATATAAACATTGTAATCAATTACAAATCACTATAAGGATTTCAATATACTTATAAAATTTACTTGTCTCATCATTTACCAGAATACAGCATAAGTTCAGTAACGTGATACTGCTATAATACTCTCCATTACAAAAATACTCATTCAAAACAAAAACATATCTTTGTCTGTGGATATTACATTACTTAACCTGAAAATACTACAGTGTAAAAATAATACTTTTATTACAAACTTTTATTTAACTTGTTTGTATATATGGTAGGTGTCTGTCCGACCTCTACACACTGAACTGGCATGCAGTGTGCCTGCAACGCATAACTGTTCAATCGGTTGCAGCCCGAAGTGTGGAAGGGGCCACTAGTGTTTAACTGCACATTTTTAGTCTTGTTAGTCTCGCTAATTGTTTTTATTACTAGACTGTTTATACATTCACAATGTCTGTGAATGTATAAATAGTCTACCTATATAATGATAAAAAAATTAGGCTGAAAAGTGTAAAATAAATTAACTATTAAAAAAACCTTTTAAAACCAACCTTATATTTATGAATGCACTAAAAAGAGAAAAATAATTGTAGTACTACAGAATTTGTAGAACTTGTAAAACGTGGTCGAATAGCCATAATAAACTTGACTAAAAATTCATATTTTTGTATCAATTTGTATTTAATACGTTATATAAAAGTTTGGTGCAAATATTTGAGAACCTTATGCAAGATATCTGCTTACTAAACTTGCACAAATGTGGTATATGTTCTATATTGCGAATAGTTAACAGCCTTACGCACAATATGTACCTAAAACGATTATGCAACTGGAGGTATACGTTCTATATTGTGAATAGTTAAGATTCTTACTCAGTATATGTGCTTACTACACTTACACAAATGAGGTATACATCCTTCAAATTTTTGCAACAAATTATCCATGGGTGCAGGTGCCACCCTGCCTGCAATGAAAATTGTATTTATTTTCTTCCTATCTAAACAGAGCCTCACATCCCATCTTTCTTCCTGACTATTACCAAAGGGTTCTAATATTCGGAAGTATGTATTTCAATAACCGTATACTTTACCATTCTCCAAATTTCCTTGTTTACTGCCTCTTGAACAGCCTATGTTACCAGGTATGGCTTAACTGCAAAAGGTTTATGTTCTTTTACAACTCTTTGCAAAAACCTGTCTTTCCAACTCATGGAGATTATTGTTTTTATTGGCCATATCTGAGGTAATCATCTTACTGGCTTTGATGCACTGGAATTGTTTATCTGTATTGTCTTCACTTTCTGTATTCTCAGTTACTAACATATGATAACCATAGGAAATTTGGTTATGTCCATGCCCATATAATCTTCAGTTTTCCACCACACTCGCTGCCAGAACTGGAACTTAACAATCCTTACATAGAAATAGTTTGTCATCAGTAATGCCTGTTCTTACGCATCAGTTAAAATACTGAGTGGTCAGTGATACAATACCCTCATATTTTAGTTCAAAGTACTATGTAGTGCATTGGTTATAGGAGTTTGGATCAAAAGCCATCACATTCAGGTCCACTTTAAGTGTTTGCCCAACATCTGCAAAGCATAAAATAATTCAACAAACAAACACTGCCTTGAAGGGAAGATAGTTGTAAGTATGATTCTATTGTGCACCAAAGTCATTACTCTTATCACTTGGAAAGACACTTACGGCTTGTGCAAAAAAAATATTTCTGACTTTTCAACGTGAAGTGCTAACAGTTGTGAATGGAGTTTTGTCAAGATGTACATTCGCACATTATTAAAATTTGAGTGTAAATGTTCCTTCTGGTGATGATAGCCTCATTGATGTGAAGGGGTGCTGTTTAAGCACATTAGAGAGTTTCAACAAAGCAGTGTGATTCAGTTTGCATGAAGAAGTATTTTCTTGCTGCAAAATTGTTGCTCATTTGGGGCACAGTGCCACGACTGATGCGAGTATGAAAGCAGTGTACTGAAGAAAATGTGACAAATCAAAATCTCAGAACTAGACTGTGAAATGTGATGACACCACAGGAGAAAAGATACTTTATCTGCATGGCAAATACAGACTGTACAGCTTTGGCTCAAATGTTAGCAGAACATTGGAACATTGCAACAGATCTGACATTGTCTACTTACACAATTCAAACAGAATTTACTTCACAGAAAGCTGTGTTCATGCATTCCTTTTCGGAAGATTCCCTTGTGTCTAAACCATTGATGCCTTAGAATACAATGGTTTTTTGAACACATCCTCTGAAATACAGAGTGGCAACTAGGGTTGTAGGAGTATTTGATATACCAAAATTGAAAGCAAAGAATGAGAACTTTAATTTTTGTTTCAGTAAGAAAATTGGTTGCTGAAAGTTGTAACAAAATGAAAACCCTCTATTTTGATGAATATTCAGGTGTTTAATGAATGTTCATTTAGTGCACGAGCAAAGGAAATTTTTGTCTGTGAATCATCTTGTTTGTTTTCATAATTTTATTACTAAAATAACTATATAAAATGGAAATTTAAATACGGGCAAGAACCCCAGTCGTAAATATTATATATCCTCCATTTTTTTGGTTGGATTATGCAACAAATTTGTCATAATGAAATACTTGCTAAAATATTATGAAATTCATGAAACTTTCAGTAAGACTTAGCCCTTATGAAATTACTTTTTGTTTTTGTTTCATAAGGATAAAAATTGCGTTTGTACAACCCTAGTAGCAACGTGTGGTTTCAGACTAGTTATGCTTCAACTTTGGTTACAATATTGGCCACAAATATATTATGTTATATTAAGGTGAGTGGCATCTTCATAATGCGTTGTCCAGTTTCATACTGTATGAACGATGTACATGATGATTTGGGGAGCAATTGGGTATCATAGGCTGTCTCTGCTGTTGTGAATTATGGACATTCTCCAACAGCAACAACTGCATCACAGAAGTTGTGGAGACCAAAGACATATCCTTCATTCAGCACATTCCTGGAGCCACATTCCAACAAGAAACACCTACCTATATATTACTAGAAATGTCCAAGCCATGTTCGAAGCAAGGCAGATACCATTTCTTCCTTGGCCTGCATGTTAGCCCAATATGTCACCTAATTAACATGTCTGTGATATGGTCACTCTGCAACTGTCCCATCATTCTCATCCAATAGCTAATAATGATAAACTGTGGACTTTGGTAGAAGCAGTGTAACAGGCACATTCAAAGCCAGTTTGATTTGAATTCATGACATGTAGCAGCTCTTATTACAGCTTGTGGAGGGTTTCTAACATAGATATTTTTTGTAGGTAATGTTGATGCATTGCTCTTAAACTGGAATCATTTGTTTGTAATACAATGAGAGAGAAGGGGGGGGGGGGGTCTATAGTTAGAGAGAGAGTGAAAGAGAGAGGACGAGTGAGGGAGAAAGCATGGGTGAAAGAGAGAGGGAGAAAGTGAGAGAGAGATAGTGTCTCTCTCTCTATCTCTCTATCTCTCTATCTCTCTCTCTCTCTCTCTCTCTCTCTCTCTCTCTCTGCGTGTGCATGAGCAACGAAGAGAACACAATCGAGAGAGAGAGATCACAAACAAGAGAGAGTATAAGAGTGCAAGAGCAAGTATATGTGAACATGTGCATGCGTACATGAATGAATGTATAATAACATTACAGTTATGATGTTGCAGTTGTATAGAATGTGTACATAAATATGTTTCAGGTCACAACAGAGAAGCCTTCTTCAGCAGGACCTGCATCTAGCAAAGTTAAAACGTATGTACAGTATTTAAAATCTGAAACATTGTATCTTGTTTACTGTAGTGTATTAGTTCCAGGAAATCTGGAGTATTTGATGATGAATTTTTAGTAATTTTGTTTAATTAAACATATTTCACTTGTGAACATATGAATATGATAGTAACACACAAAGAATAAAGTACTGATGCAGGTCACTTTGACTAGTCTGTTTCTTTTGGTGAGCGCTAGGCCATGCGAACTTGGGTACACACAATTACTGAGACTGAGTCTGCTTTCTAGTGGAGACTAGCACTGGTCGGGTTGGCTGATGGCTTGGTACGAAGTTTATTGTGGGCAGTACAGCAATATTTCTCACTACCGCCTTAACCTGCTAAGGCAGGGCTGACTTACCAGGGTGTTCACTCACTGGTCTCCTGGGCTCTGGTGTCGCCTGGGTGCTGTTGGCCGACGAGGTACCTTAGAGTGAAGTGAGGTATCTCTGGCTCCAGTTCGATGCTGCACTGCTTCCACAAAATGAATTGGCAATACCCATCCTAGTTTCACGTCCAGTGACTAGTGCACGTACTGCAGGATGTGGCTTGATGCCAAGCCTAGTTTACAAGATGAAATAAAGCGGAGTGCTGTCTGAAGAGGACTGCCTCTCCAGGTGACGGGTGGTCTTAGCCTGTTCCAGTGGGGTATCTCCACCAAGTGTGGGTGGGTTGTCTGTGCACACTCGTTTGCAGTAAAGAACTCCTTTTTCTCCTCCCTTCGAGTACGGTGCCTCTCCCCAAAGGGCATACAGGCAGGGCTGACACATAACTTACTTTCTGTCGGTGCAAGCAGTTGACGATACCCTTACAAGCAGTTGACTGCACCAGCCTTGTGCTCCTACAGTTCTGCACCTTGGAGCACAAACCTAGAGCGGTAGGTCGTATGGGCTGGCTTCCTACCACTGTCAGGGTGTGGTCCAGCTACAGTCGGGCCTCCAGCCCCAGGCAGAATACCCTTGCCAACACTCTTGGCACTCCGTTCAGCAACACAACCTGAGGTGGCTGTCCTGCTCCTGTTGGATGAGTACCTAGTGATTGGGGCTCTACCTTTCTGTACACCTGGGTGCACAGAACGGATGGCCGTCAAAGGTGATGTGTGTTTGCTGACGTACAGATTGCTGAAGGGGATCTGTTATCCTACACTATTGTTCGTAATCTTGTCACACCCGGTCGCTTGCTTGCTCCATCTAGAAGTAGAGCTTGTATTAACGGACAGGATATACCTCGAAACAAATGTACCCTCAGGATATGATCAAAATTGTATTTATTATAAACAATAAATACTGGTGGCTCGTACCGGCTTCTAAGCATAATGTGAACGGAAGTAAACTACACTTTAAAAGGTGGAGATGACCTGCTCCTAGACTATTCAAGTATAGAATGACTTTGACGGCTATGAAAACAACTCTGACATTGTTACTCTACTCTGGGGTTGTCTAGACAAGACGTTACAAATGGGGCTGCTACCAAAAGTGCAGTGGGTGTAGTTGTCACTTACCAGCTAGTAGCTGTTGAACCAGGAGGATTGACAGCGGAAGTGTGGAGTGTCTGGAGATATTGAGCTTCTGGAAGCTGGTGTTGGTTAAAGCCTTTGGAGCTTCTGGTAGAAGTGGTAGAAGCCTTTGGAGCTCCTGGTAGAAGTGGTAGAAGCCTTTGGAGCTCCTGGTAGAAGTGGTAGAAGCCTTTGGAGCTCCTGGTAGAAGTGGTAGAAGCCTTTGTAGCTTCTGGTCGTTGGTGGCGGCAGCCGCAGGCGGCTGCTGAAAATCTCTAGGAGTTCTTGGAGAGGACCGTGAGTGCCTAAGGTGCAGTAGAGAGCTCAAGCACAGAAGTGTCGAGGCGAGCTACTGGAGAAGTTAACTGGCATCTTCGGCCGCTCACTGCCTTATATTGTGCGCTCGGCCGGCCCATGCCTGGGCTGGAGAAGGGGGCATGGCGTTGCTCTGTGATGTCTGCCTGGGGCAAGCAGGGTGAAAGAACTACCCTTGCGCTCAGCTTTATGACCTCGGGCGCTCAGCGGTGCTCCGCCATCTTCGGAAGGCTTGGCGACACTCTGTGTAGCAGCTGCTTCGAGGAGGCTGATGTCTTCCGCAGCCGTTTGGAAACAATGCTTATTTCACAAGCTAGGATCGCCCGCTAGGCTAAAGCGATCCTGTGCGCACTCGTGAATAATGTGCTGGGTTTGCCCTTCCTCAGGATACGTAGATACTGCGTGAGTAGTGAGAGGAAGTTGGGTCTGGTACATCAGGAAATACCACATGTTTGTAGCCATCTACGGTTGTGGTTACTGGTAGATGTAACGCGTTAGGATGAGTCGTAGTTGTGTTTAATATAACTCATATAAGCGGCACTCGTCAGTACTTTGCGTTTTTTAGAGGACAGTTGTTATCTAAAATTATTTCAGTGCACCTACACATGTGATGCTCATTTTAGGGATTAAGGAACTAACCTATATAGGTTCTTTTAAAATTTTTGTAGTTTAATGTGAAGTAATGTGTTTCTTGTGTATTTGCACAGCATATTAATCTTTCCACCGCCACCAATCAAAGGAGGGATCCCAATAAGTACGGATGACTATGCTTGTCTTGCACCAGATCAGTTCCTGAATGATGTCATCATTGATTTCTACCTGAAGTAAGCAGTAGAAACCAAAATACTGTTCTATGTTTAATGATGTAATTAATATCAGGTGTGACATTTTTACAGTATTACAGTAACTGTAATTTTCATTTTAATGCACAGGTTACTTTTTGTTTGATGTAGAAGTAAATGCTCTAATTTTTTTATTCTTCTTGGTGTGTAAAAATATTATACAAGCTATATATTTATCCTACAGGGACATGTGCAAAATATTAAATTTTTAAAACCTTTATTTTTGATGTATACATTATTTACTAATTTTGCATTGTCTGGTTATAACAATTCATGATGTTTTTATTATTGATGTAATGGATTTATTCTTTATTATTGGTTGATAGTATAAAAACTGGGGTGGCATTCACTTACAAGAATTTTCAAGTTGAATAATTTTGCTATTCTGAGTTACATACTTGATTGTTTCAACGTACCAAACTGCACTTATGTGCTTGTGCAATGTTTATTTTTTTATTTTATTTTAGTAACCAAACACACTGCAGATTTCAAATGGCATATGTGTTATCTTGGCATTGTTATGCGTATCCTTGCATAGTGCTGAGCCAGCAAAATTCAGGTGGGTTGGTTCTTTGAACACGGGAATGGAATGAACTCATGTTCATACCCAGACTTCCCTGTGAAAATAATAATTTTGCTGATTTTGATGTCATTTTCTTTGCAAGTGTAAACCAATATGACAAACAGTGGTGGCTGTAATAGGCCTTTGGGGGGGGGATAGTTAACCCAAAGTTGTGACTGTTATTGGTTGATAAATGCTATTATTGAAACATTAACCTATCTTTGTGTACACTTTTAATGTGCTCTTAAAGTCTTGAGCTGCTTCTTAATGCACAGTGCTATTGTCTATCCCGTTTGTGCTACTGTCTTTTCTATTGCTAACCATGGTAAAGTAGTTGATATGAACATATGGTTATGTGGACTTCGAAAAAATTTGATGCATACCATACTGCTGTGTAGCACACCTGCGCAATCTACGGATGACTTTGCCCCATCAAAGAGCGATAAAGAGCTCGGGGCAAGTCACAACACTGGCATAATAAAGTCACGTGCTGAGAGTTTATTCCACGAACCTGGACAACCACGGTCACACTTATAATTAAATAATTAATTATAGAATTTTACTGCCCGCCTGAATTCAGACATGTTGTCGCCACTTCCTCAACCCAAGATTGTTTTACTTGCCGAGATACGGACCCGCCAACTTAGATAAAGAAGTTGGAAAGACACTCACACAATTGCAGCACCCCTGCGTCCAGTGACGTCACAGATGCTGAGCCTCAGGCCGAGGAGGTAAAATTGTCGTCAGCCTCAATAAAGGGCGATAATAAAATACGCTACGCCGGCCCGCTACCAGAGATAATCAACCCCCTTGTCGAGAGGCTTACAACTCGCACACCTCTTGGACAGCCACAAAGCAGAAATGGGGACTATATAAGGAAGCATCAAATCTCCCTTGCCAGAGTTTGTCAGCTCGCTGACCGCACTGGCCAGCAAGCCCTTCTGGGGTCCGGAAGAAAACCTCCTCCTCTCCCAACAGCTTAAAGATGGCTCTCTCTCCAGCTCCAGCTGCCTGCCCAAGGCTCAACTTCCAGCACCGGCTCCTGCAGCTCTCCCTAGGTAACTTTTACGACAGCACCCTGCACTCTCTACTCCAATCATCCCTGACTCCACGATAGCAGGCCGTCGCAATGACATAGGTTCTCCTTCGGAAGCAGTTGCTGTAAAGCTTGACCTAGAATTTGGAAGTTAGATTTCTTGTTTAGTTTTGAAGTTCCCAGTTTCACCTTCACCTGGTCAAGTGTAGCTCATGAAGGAAAACTCTAATTACTTAGCAACTTGTGCTAGTCGCATTTCCCCAGACTTTCCAAATAGCGTAAATAAAAATGCTTTTATTGGAAACCATAATTACTTGCATAATTAATAATTTACTTTGCCCCCTGTTCATATAAAATTAAGTTGGTTACTTTGTTGCACATTTTGGCTCAAAGATCATTCTAAATCTCTGTCTGATAAGTTTGAGAGGAGAGAGTTTCCTAGTGTCGGAGGGTCTCTAATAGTCTGCAAAGACATACTCTGGCAACTAAGCCCAGAACTCCCATGTGTCTTCAAAGACTCATACCAACTCTGACCGTGGTTATCCAGTAAAACCTCAGAGTGACTGAAAAGACACTCAAATAGGGATACTGGGTGACGGTTGGTTGGAGAAGACGTCACCAGTGTTATAATTGGTGAGTCTAGAATAATTCAGATTATCTGTGGGTCAATAATAATAATTGTTTATGAGTAATAAATTCTGACGATCAGAAACGGCGGTGCCCTTCCCAGTAGACTACATCGCAAGGGCCGTCATGCATTACAGCACAAATTAAAACAATCAGCTACCCCTCCGGCGACTGACATCCCTCCAGATAACACGCCCATCCTGACCGCACCCAGAATCACCCCTCCCATTCCATGACCGATCTCACCGGAGTGATCCCCTTGCACCAATCTGAACTCAATTCTTGGTTAGGGATTTGTGGGCATTGGCCAAGTTATGATGACATTAGTTACTTGTATGCACCCCAACCTACCCCGATCAGCAAACCGCCAGCTCCATCCCAGACTATAGGAAAGCAGAGTACCAAGACGTGTACCGTACACAGGCGTAGGATCGTGATTCCACTCCTCACTTATGTCCCTGAACAACGACCCACCAATCCATCCCCTCTCGGGAGATGTCATTACCAACTTAATGCAGAGTAGGGATAGTCTAGATCCCCATATCACCATCTCACCCTCAACTCGACATCATTTTTCATTAATTAGTTCTTAAATTTTTTTTGTTATTTTATTTAACTCACCTCTGGACAACTGGCATCCAGATTTTTGGCAACCATCACAGTGAGCAAGATCATGCTCCCTGGGAGACAGAGGCGTATTGTTAAGCTCACCCTGGGGTTTGATTCCCCTTTACCTCCCCTGCACCCTTCAGATAAGCGGTCCCCTACCGTGAACCCCAATGTGGGCAAACTCCGACCCGCTAGGCATTGCAATTACAAGAATCACCACCGAAGGGGCTATCATATTCATTAGGAGGGAATCGGCACTCGTGAGTAAAACAGACTCAAGGTGCCTAAGGCACCACCGGGTAAGTATCTGCCCCACAGCGGCAGCTTAGGGCAGCACAGCTGAAGCGAGAGTGCATCAAATTTAAATATGATTTCGAAACCAAAAAATAGTCCGAAATACTGTTCAGTTTTCGATGTGTTTTACTGCTTCAAATGTGTCCTCTACGTAATGTGTTTTGTTAAGTGTGCAAATATGACTTCAGTGTGCAACATGGTCGGAAAGATTATTTGTTTGTTTATTTATTTTATTGCATCCATAAGATCTTTTTTCAATACATGCTCTACAAAGATATTGGACAATTCAACATAGTAAACACACACACATATATGAGTTATGTTAACAATAAAATGAACTAAGAGTTTTTGATGATGAAGATTTTGAATAGACATGCAACATGATTTTTTGAAAGTGATATTGTAGATTCAACAACAGATGCTGAAGTGCTTTTCACTTGGTTTTTGGTAAGATATGATGTACCATTTGCTGTAACCGACTATGTGGGTGCATTATTGAAGGTCATATGTCCTGATTAAAAAATTGATACTTATGCTTGTAAGCAAATGAAGACCACAGCAATAGTTCAGACACTTGTTTAGTCTACCCAAGAGGAAATAGTTACAAATGTGGTAAGTTCTGCCAACGATGGTATTCATAATGCTGGTGAGGAGACACTGTCCCCAATTGTTGTTATGGCATATAAGCCTGATTTGGGAAAAATTGTTTCCGCAGTTCTGGCTGTTCCAGTTTGTAATACATCAAATACTAGATAAAACACATTTAAGTTGATAAATGAAGCAGCAGCAGAAAGTTCTTTTGTAGAACAATTGCATTTGTTTCACTATTGATAATCATTCCACTATGTCTAGCCATCATAAAGGAACAGCTTCTTACATCATTAAAGAAAACCAGTGTTTTCATTCAAGGATGTGCTTGTCAACTGATGCATATTGCTGGACAAAATGCAGCTAGGCTGCTACCTGTTTCTATTGAAGAATTATTGATGGGTCTGTATTATTATTTGTATAAAAGTGCTCTGCATCACCAAAAATTGAAGCAGGTGTCATGTCCTGTGCGATACAGTGACCCAAAAAATACAAAATATTGAAACACACCAATACAAGATGGCTCTCATTGAAAAATTTAGTTGATAAGATTGTTGGAACAACCTGTATTACATAATTTTTTCCTTGTTGACAAGAAACAGCTTTGTGAATATTCCAACTCTGGTATTACTATTAAGTCAACTTCAGTTCTATTTTTCAACACAACTAAAATTAATAGTATACCAAACAGTGTTTCCACTTCTTTTGAGTTCCGGTATTCCTGCTGTGAGTGGTAGACTACAATATCTGACAAAATGTCTGAAAATGGTTAAGACAAGTGGTCATGCTTGTCCATTCATGCCATCTTGCGACTGTCTGAGCACAGCAATGTAAAAGTTTCATATTGAGAATACCACCATATCTCAGAAGTTTTTCTGTTTATAAACATTGTGACTGTGCTTTTTATAAAGTCATAGTTGAGGTTGCATCAGCAATTAGAAATAAGGGTAATACAATGTTTGTATATGTTCTTTACATTCGTGTATGTTATAGAAATTGAATTGTTTAACTTTGGCATAGTTTGGCTTGCGTGGGAAAGTGGTTGCAATGGGGTTCGCACTTGTTTCTGAAAGGATTCTGTACTGTGTGATGCCCTTATTTGGTTATTTATTTGGCACCCTGGTGTGAGGACTTGGGGTATAGGGCAGTGACAATATGAGCCCTGAGTGCTCGCTACCATCTAACAGATTATGACAAACCAATGAAGAAGCTGCATCATGGGACAGTTTTTACCTGCACTGGCAAACACCCATGATCTTTTTTCTTTCAGCCTCATGTTTTGGCCAAACATGACTACTATATTACTTCTGGTCACCAGGGTGCCAGGAGGAGAAAGCTACGTACCTCCTGCATTCGTAATATTTTCATTATGAGCATTTTAGTGGCATGAATTAGTAATGAACTCTGCGACACTGCTCTAATAATCTGCTGTGCTCATTGTATCACTAACTGTTTGTGTCTGCAATTTAAAGAGTGTAAACTGTTTTAACTTAAATAAACCTGGGAGGAAATTATCAGACACTTTATTTTTTCCCCTTTCTTACTTTCTATTATTGTGGCACATTTACTTAAGTCTTATATTTCTGCTGTGTGAGTGGACCGAGCTGTTATTTCCAGTATTTTGCTATCTGTGATGTTACAATATGAGACTTCTTTTGCATGGAAAAACAGCCACAATTCCAGCTCATCCAGTAGTCAAATCTGCTGGGCCAAGTAATTGTAAGAACTGTAAATAAAGCAGTATGGAACCAGAAAAAAAAACTCAAAAATCAGCAAGCCTAAGCCACTGTGTATAAGTGGTAAATTTGAGAGGACTAAAAAGCTCTCTCACAACTCCGTTACCAAGTTGTACTCTCTGTTTCTCCATAGTATGGTTCCATTGTTGACTAAAGTTAATATTTTGCTGCAGAATGAGGACACGTATTCATGTTCTTCACAGTCAACTTCTATCATTGCTCATGAACTCTTTGTTAGGTTTCTGAAGCCTGACACTACCGGAAATATTAACAGTGTTCTGACAGTTGAGTGCTATGATATGAAAATACAAAAAGAAAGCAACAGTTGTGTAACTGTTTTCAAAACTAGGCCCTACTGAATTGATAGTAGTGTAGTCCTAAGTGAAGATGATGTGGTTGATTCTACAGCTTTGTAAGAACATATTTCGAGTCTCCTTGTAATTACATTACAGACATGTTCTCTCAAGGATGAAATCCTGATTCATGTATCAGTCACAGGTATTAATCAGCATGAAGAAGTTACCTATGACTCTGGAATTTTCTGTAAAAAGTAAATGGTTTTCTGAGTGAGGATGAAACTTGTGAGTTGGAACGGATTTTGCCTGATACCAAGCAGAGGAATTCCATTTGGAAATTTTCAGCTGTGACAGAATGGATCTTTCCAGGCATTTGATCAAGAATATGAAAAATGCAGATGGTAGGCTGAAATTCAGTGTGCTATCAAAGACTATTTTAGCAGTTTTGTGTATCCCTCATGGTAATGCATTCTGTGAAAGAATACTCAGCATTGTGAGTAAGATCAATACTGAATTTCAACCAACATTAGGCTCTTAACTTGTTGGAGTCATTGGTTGCTCAAAAAATCCACAAGATGGTTAATGGGAAAGTTTGCTATCAACAAAAATTCATTAAAGAACTACTTATTCAAGTTAAAAAAGCAACTCAGAATATATTACAAATGTAAGGACTATTTTAGGGAATCCAAATATGGACAGTTCATGATTGTAATTTATAGTGAAAACCCTTTTTTTTTACATTTTTCAAGGGACCAGGAAAAAAGTGTTGCAAAATGCAGTGTAACAAGAGGGAATATTGTGCTGTAAAAATAGCAAATGGGATTGAAAAAAGTATGTGTAAAATGGTGGAAAGTATGTAAAATCAGATAGTGTAAAAAAGGGGTTCTACTGTCATTCATTGAAATGTAGTAGTAGTTTATTTGACAGAGAAAGAATTGTGTATGCGAATGAGAGGACATCTACAGGCACAATTTTACTCAAAAGTGATGTATGTAATGTGCGAGACTGTCCAATATTTAAACTGTGATGTGTAAAACAATCCAGCTACTCAAAATAGGTGTGTTGGAAAAGTATATTCATTTTTTTTAGTTAAATTTATCATGTCTTGAGCACTGTAAATGTGGTGTATGCATGATTTTGCCAAAAAAAAAGTTAGCTTTTATGTACATATTTAAGAGAACATGTTCACTACTGATGTCGCCTTGTCGCTCACCCCTAGTGAGATTGGCATTTGGAGGGTGGGGCTGCGGTACTTATTCCACTGGATGATGGTGAATCCATGGTTGTCGCTTGAATAGTGTTTTTCCTGGTGTCTGGATTGTTGGCTTTGGCCACTTCTATGATCATGCATAGAGCTTTGGGTGCCACACTTGCGAGTGATGGGCTAGTGGGAACCCTGGTTATAAGTTGGTGTGACGTTAAGGGGCCTAACTACCCTGGTAACGTTGGCTGGTCAGACGAAGGTTGGCATCTTCTTTGGGGGTGTAGGTGGCAGTGGAGATACTGTAGTGGCACGTGCCTGATGAGCTGGTGGCAGACCCTCTCTGACATGTAGCCTCCTCTTTCTTCCAGGAATATACCTAGTTGCCAACTGGGCCACTTTCCCTTAATACCCCAGCTTGACTTAGCTCCTGCGTGGCTGATTTGCCCGCCCAGCCCTATAATGAGACATCAAGTGGTGGGGGATAACCAGTTAAGTTGATAGTGGGTGACCAGTAAGAGGTAGACACAGTCTGATGGAGTGAAGGATGCAGAGGTCTGGTGAGGTGGGAGGCCTGTTCTACTGGTCTCCAGCCCAGTGACTTGGCGCGCGGGATGTCGTGGTCTGACCCAAATACCAAACTGGCCTGGCACGTGGGACTTCACAATCTGACCCAGGCACTTACTGGAAGGCCAATAGTCAAGAGACAACTGCTCTAGTGACGCCTAGGAATGCATTCTTCCTCAGCAGCACATCAAAACAGTTATCAATAGGAGAGAAAGGGAGCGAGGTTTCAGTTTGTGGCTAACCCTAGAAGAGTCTTGTTAGGACAGGTGGTGAACTGGAAAGAAGAGATGGGACAAGTTGTAGGAATTACAGAGTGCTGGAAGAGAGAACTCAACCAAGTCAGATTTATGCCTGTTTTATTGATTGCTCAATCACCACACACAAACCTCCCTGTTCCCTGACTTAGGCCTGAAGGGTCAGTCGTAAGTTGCAAACTGGTATCTTCCCTAGTCTCGGAAGACGCGAAAACATGGGGGGTGAGGGCAATCCTAAGTCAATAGTACTTGCACTTTTGATAGCCGAGAGTAAGATACAAGGTAGCCGGAAGTGCAACGACTTCGGTATGCTGGTGGGCAGTAAGGCGACGTCGTGCAGAGTAGAGCTCTCGACTGGACTGCAGAAGGCAGTGGCGACTTGAGAAAGTCGATGGTGGCACGAGCAGCGTGACGTTCTGCGAAGGCGAGATGCGAAGTCTGGTAGCTCTCATGCAGCATGACGTTCCGTAGAGGACTGGCGTGTGACCAGAACTGTCTTGAACTGAGGACTGCGGGTTCTATTTATACTCAGTGCGCGGCACCAGCACGGGGGTTATATGGTGTGGTGAGAGAGTGATGAGGGGGATGGAGATAAGAGACTAATTGAGAGCAGCGAAAACTTCACCTCGTGTGTCAGCCACTGAAGGGGTAGAGCGGCAACGTGATGCAAAGCGGGTTGCAGGACAGCAGGCGGCCAAAACCGGGCAAACCACCCTGGCTTGGAAGGTGACGTGTGGTATGTACGGCGTAACGGCTCGTCTTAGGAGGGGGCTGCAGCTGGTGCGAGACTAGATGAGAGAATGACATCACTCGTGGCATGTCAAACCCCTCCAGTTCCGTTAACCGGATCTACAGGCGTGAAAGATGAACATTCTTTCGGAGGTGTCTGGACTCTCTATAGCAAACCGGAATGGCAGTGCTCTCTCTTTATCTCTCGCTCACTCTTGAAGTCAGGTATCCCCCATACACTTAACCCACGTGACCGGTATAAGTAAAATGTGAAGGAGCAAAAATAGTCAGTATGACCAAACAGCATATGCTTATTACGGGTACGGATCTTAAGGATTCTTATCCGTACTCTTGGGTACGGGACTGTGGTACAGATTATGCTGAAGGCCTGGTTACTTACAATTATCCAGAGTGATTAGGTTAAAAAGCTGTAAATGGGATAAGCAGTTGAAAAGTTATTTCATAGCTTGTTGCAAATCTAGTGAAAAAGTAAAATATAAGATTAGAATTACATTGAATTTTATCCTTACGAGAGTAGCCAAGTTCACTGCGGAAATTAACTGAGTAGATTCTCTCATGGAGTGCGTAGGTAGAAGAAGTTAACTGGTGTAAATCTCAAACTGGTGATAAATATCTGCAGTGAGAAAATTCTCTTTTGGTTGGAAACTCATAGTTACATCAAAAATAGAAGCTAGTACAGGGTACAAAATTTGGCTGGTCACGCTTCAAAATGCACAAAAGAACGGTTAGGATGGAGCCATTCAGTTGTTTATCTTGAGGCAAGTGTCCATGTTATATTTACCTTGCTTTACAATATTGGCTATGGTTAAAAAAGAAAAATTGTTATGTGCAAAAGTTACACAAGGTTTACAAGTTACAAGGGACAAAACACTGGTTGTAATAAGATACACAAATCATTAAGTTGCATCAAATTGATAATGTGAACATAAAGGTAAACATGAGTAAGAACATTGGGTGCAATATGAATATATAGTCCATTCCCCATTGGAAGCAACTTTCTCGGAGCCCTGCTAAGTATCTACTTGCAGGCCCGTTTCGTATCCTTCCGCCAAATGTAGAGAAACATTGCCATGTGACTGCCATGTAGCATCTGTCAAAATCAATGTTTACATGTCATTGTGTGTGTACAGGTGTTCGTATACTTTCGCTACACCTAAACGTAAACATTGAAATGTGACTTCTACTTTTATACCTGTCAAATGTGTTGTTTACTGTTTACAGCTTTTCAAAGAATTCTGTCATATTCCAAAAACCATTCCTTACGAATATTCACAGTTTAGGCCTCTAACATTATTTAGGTAAGCTTTATGACGTTTTAAAAATGCCTGAATTGACGACAGTTCTTACTGTTATTTTACATTAACATATTTGTTTTCCACAACATAGCTCAATACATGTAATGCACGTTAGTATTTCGCCACGACTGTGTTTAACACTGGTACAACTGCGAGATAAAGGGCTGTACTAATTATCCTTTAGTTATTGATATGTGTTGGGTCATTTCTTTAAAAGGACGGCCTCAGTTGGAATAAATATTAAAACGAAGGAACAACCAGTCGAACGAAAAAGGCACGTTGAATTCAAGCACTCAAATCATGTTTCTCAATTTTGTCATACAAACTTTAAAAGATAGCGGTGAACATACACATAAATAAGCCTACAATAACTTTTATTCCGCTCATATTTCTATGTATTGCTACTTACTGTTTATTAGGTTTATTGAAATTTATTGGGCTTGGCTTAGTATTTTTCTTCTGGGATTGTGGCAAATTACGTTACACGACTGTGTTTCAAATCCCTTATGGCAAAGGTACAACGTTGTGATAAATAAACAGACATGGATCTAAATAATTAACTTTGTCATAAAAACAGTTCACAGTTAAAACGTATAAATAGTGCTAATCAAATATTTGAATCAAGCACACACAGGGCAAACGTATAGACTACGATGCACAAAGGCACGCCATTTCACATACGCAATGATTAACGAAACACACGTCACAGTATATTCATTACTGCCGTGGAAACACAGATTTATCACAACATCGTAACTTGCCTTGGTAGATTTATAAAACACAGTGTCTACAAGCCTGATGTATTAATTGGAAGTATTTTTCGGAGTAAGAATAATTTACGCTTCGTTTGGCAAAAAACAACACACCATGTCATGGCTTGTCACGTCTGCCAACTTCACTTGGTGACTTCCCTGCCATCATATCTAAATATATTAAAATAAGTATTCAAACATTAAAATCTCTTTTCAGTTGTTAATTACAAATTCAAAAATCACAGTTTTGCTCTAAAAAGTGTGAAATATGGTACAATTGAAAACATTTATAAGGTTCCTGCTTATTAGCTAAGTGAAACTTCCAGAGTGTGAAAGAGATAAAGAAATAGAGAGAGCGACAAGCCTCGCCCAGCAGACAGTTGTTTTAAGTTGCTTTCTCGCTCAATAAAACAACACTGTACCATTATGGTCTACTCACAATATTTTTTGCTGTTAAAGCATTAGGCGCATTACAAAATATTAGTATTGAAAAAGATTTAAGAGTGAGCTAAATCAGCTTGGCATGAAGTGCTTTACTGTACAATAGCAAAGTACAGGCGTTACAAAAATAGTACAAAAGTTGTACACAGTGGTACGAGAGTGATTGTACAAAAGCAGTAAAAGTGTAGTGGGTGTACGAATAGTACAATTGAGAGGTACATAAAAGTACACAAAATAGTTGGCACAAAAATACTATTTGGCATAGGAATAATAACTCCGCTTCCAAACATGCTTTCGTCTAGTGTGTAATGTAATATTTCTTTGGCTGGTCTACTACTTTACGTGTGCTTTAACTTCACTGATTAACTTCTGGCTCATGGTATCAGTTCTCAATAGCAATTAAGCTGCGTAACAATTAGTTGCAAACATCAAAGCAAAATAAGTAAACCAGAGAATGCAGAAACAACATTATATTACTTGCATTCTTCATGAGCCAGTGCATGGTTGTAGAAGCATAACTAGTACCTTGGTATAAGGCATCAATACATGACCAGGTGTTTCCTTAGGTTGTAGGTTTCTTGACATAGCACACACTTGCCTAAAGGGTACTCTGCTTTTAATTTATACGAAAGGGGATTTTGCTTCTGTACACACTCCATGCTATAGACTAAACTGGCTATCAGGTACACTTATCTAGGGCTAACTAAAGCTACTCTCACACACTCGCACATGGTCAGGGCACTTCACACGATGAGGTAGAGGCTTCCAGCGGGTGGGGAACGCAAAGCACTCCACTCGCACATAGTCTTTCTTCTTCGCTGGCCAACTGAAAGTGGGAGGGCGGCACCACAGCGTCTCCGTACAACGCTTGGGCCTCCCTTCAATGCTCGTGCGGCAGACCCACCAAGGCTGTACTCAATGCTGCTGCGGCATATAGCTTGGCTCAGCTGGGGATGTGTGTGGCACTGGGTCAGGGGACCAAAGGTCAGTAACCTGTGGCGTGAAGGCTGGTGCCTCTGGTCTCAGCTGGCTTGCTGGGGAGGTGGCAGGCACTTCCCATCATGCTGCTGACTCTTTCCCCACCTTTGCTGTGGCGGGCACAGAGGGTGGAGTTAGCAGTGGAGAGGGCAGCGCAGGCCATGTTGATTGGCTTGCCAGGGGTGGCGCTGCAGACTCTCTTTTCCTCCTGGTTGGCGCTGGTGCCGGCGAAGGCAGACATGGTAGCTCTGGAGAAAGGGGTGGCATAGTAGGACTAAGGGCCTGTGAGTGGGATGCAGTAGGGCACGTCACTGGTGCTAAGATGTGTGCAGGGTCACACACTATTGCTCGCCCATGTTCCGGCTCTTCACGTGGCCGCATCTGCGTGCTTTATGTAGCTTACTGCATGATCTCAGGACTGCTTGCCTTCACCCACAGTGTGTGGTCTTGCTTTTCCACTACTTCATATGGCCCTTCCCATTTTGGGTGGAATTCCATATGAAACGCAGCTTTAATGCTAAGGAGACGTATCCTCACCCACATGTTTTCTCCTTTGTGGATGGCTTCCCTGGGCGGTCATGTATGCTCCGAGTACTTATGTTTGATATAATGAGCTTGGTTGGCATACGTGCCATCCATTCTCTTCATATTTGCTCGGCGAATTTCTTCGGCTTGTGGAACTTCACTTAGCTCTTCTTCCCAGTCTCATTCCTTAAGATGTTTCAGGGGACGGCCTAGTAACAGCTTACTAGGTGAGGCTCCCAAGGTCTCGTTGTGGCAGTGGTGGAGATTGACCAGGATGTCCGGCAGATACTGATCCTGCTTCCGGTGATCCCCTTGCATTCTGATGCCTTTATTTATCTCCTGATTTCTGCCTTCTGTTGGGTTTCCTTGTGGGTTTTCAAGAAAACAGGTCAGTGACCACCAGAATATACTGCTTACCCTTTTGGGTTTGCGGGTAGTGTCCCATCGGATTGACGACAATTTGGGTCCTTGCTCATGTGGGCTGTCGTGCATTGCCGGTAGTGTGTAGGTCTCTATGTACTTTGGTGCTGGCGCAGGTCTGGCATTGTCTGACACAGGCCTCCACGTCCCAGCTTACACCATCCCAGGTATATCTCTAGTTAAGTTCATGTAGTATTTCCTTAACCCTAGGGTATCGTGTGTGGAGGTGCTTATGGTAGTAGTAACAGAGGTGTTCCTGTCTGGCTCAATGGTGGGTCGCTTCCCACGCTGGTAGGTGAGATCACTTGTGGAGTGCTTTGTGGTGAATTTATTAAGTGGTGACTTGGAAACTGAAAGCCCGACAAGCAACCTGAATGTGAGTGATCTCTTCTACACAGTACGTGTGCGAGTGGTGTGGGTGGCCTTCAAATATTGCGACGTTAACGCCTCAGTGAGCGTACCCAGAGGAACTAATCCCTCTTGGGCAGAATGGCAGAATACAGTGTAGGGTGTGTCAGTTTATGGGATTATGGGAGGGGACGAAGTCAATTACAGCAGAGGCTACACTTCTCCGACAGGTTACCTGTGGTAATGGTGGTAATAGAATTCTTCTCTGCTCCATTGGGTGCATTGGGGTAGCCGACTGTTAAACTGTGGCCAACTCTGGAAATGGCGGAGAAGTGCTCTCGCTGCTAGATGAAGTAGGAGAAAGGTGTGGGAGTAGGGCAATGTATTCCTTAGTGAGATCGGAGGGTTCAATCCCAACTACAGAATTACCACAATGTAATAATAGTAGGTATTCGTAGGACAGTCTGTCTCTAACCCTGGTTGATAATGAGAATAGTGTGTCACTTTCTTGTGTGTCTGTAGTTTTTATTGATTTCCTCCTCTAGCAATTTAAGGGCTCTTTTCAACCTGTTCTTAGTACCTACCACTCTTGTGAGTTCACAGCATGAGGCCATTAAGAAAAACTAACTTCAGAATAATAAAATCTCTGCAAGTAAAAAATGTACCTAAAATGATGCAGGGTAATTACAGTGGTCCTATAGTGTTCTTCCAGATCCACGGCTATGCCCAATGGGTCTTACCGCAAAACTCCCAGCCATTCACTAGCCTGAAGGGTTATACAGCAGGGAACACATAGGCAGTCATAATATCTGGATGTATTGAGTTCCTAGTGAAGTGCTCCCCTGGAGATTAGTCAGTGCAATACCCTGAGCATTACCAGGGCCAAATTTGGAATGCTGCTTGTTGTTACTTGTATTTGCAGTATGTCTGGTTCGTGAAGCCAGCATTACCTTACGTACTCAATAAACTGCAACTTGATTTTTTTTTAAGCACATGGGGTAAACAGGAGATTATCACTTATAGTGGAAAAAGACCCTAAAATTTGCTTGGGTAAATATGGAGTTTATTACATTCAAGTAATATAAATGCGGAACAATACACTGAAGTGTAATCAAAATTATCATGATGAATAAATTTATCATAAAATTTTACACTCTCACCTGAATAAATACTGTATTTACTTGTGTATAGTGCGCACCATGATTTTCGCAACCAGTTCCAGGGAAAAAAATTTTTTTAATAAAATTGCACAAACAATTTGTGGTGCCCTGTTAGTAAGTATGGAACAAATTAGTATTTGTTACATTAATGTGTGTGGTGATTGTGATATGTTTGGGAAATACTTTAATTAAATAACTTGGGTGCAAAAAGCCAAAATAAAAAAATCCAGAAACCTCATTCTCCCACTACTCAACATTTCCAGCTTAGTTTTTCTCCCTTCTCATTTTAGCAGTGACCGGCTCTCTTATTTTGCCATGCTATATTCACACTACCCTTATATAAAAAAAAGGCTATCCTCATCCCTTCCCCCCCCCCCCCCCACCCTTTTTTCCACGAACATGGACGTGAACATGGACTGCTAGCCTCTGCTATGGAAACAAAGAGGGATTGCGGAATTATTGACTGGCAACATCTGGGTGTTATTACAAGGGGATGGGGGGGGCCGTAAACATGTAGCAGCTCTGATTTTCTGGTGTGAGGCAGGTTTTTTACCTACACTTAACTAAAGGGTCAGAGAGAGTGAGAGAGAGAGAGAGAGAGTGAGAGAGAGTGTGTGTGTGTGTGAGTGAGAGTGTGTGTGTGTGAGTGAGAGTGTGTGTGTGTGAGTGAGAGTGTGTGTGTGTGAGTGAGAGTGTGTGTGCGAGTGTGTGTGTGTGTGTGAGCGTGAGTGTGTGTGAGCGTGTGTGAGCGTGTGTGTGTGTGAGTGTGTGTGTGTGAGTGTGTGAGTGTGTGTGTGAGTGTGAGTGTGTGTGAGAGTGTGAGTGTGTGTGTGTGTGAGTGTGTGTGTGTGTGTGTGTTTGAGTGTGTGTGTGTGAGTGAGTGTGTGAGTGAGTGTGTGTGAGAGTGTGATATGTAAGAGCAAGAGATGAGACAACAAACAGTCCTGCCACTTCCCTCAACATCCCCAGACAATTTATGGTTATTGGACAAGTTAAATTACAGTATACAAAGTTTATACACTGGACATAGTAAACACACACATATGTATGTCATACTACACGTACACTTATCACATCTTTTCATCATAATTTGACCAATCCTCCTCCAACATGCTGTGGAGCATCGTCATTTTGCTGAAACAGAAGTAAAAGGAGACGAGAAAAAACTGGAACAAGAAATGCGTACAAAGACATGTTATGCAATAATTTCTTAATTTTTGTAGGTTAGATATTTATCTACATTATAAAATGTTGGTTTAGAAAAAAATTCTTTCGGCTGTTTTTTAAAAAGTTTTTGGTCAGAGAATCAAATTTCTTGAAGGTATTGTGGTAACTTATTGAAAAGTTGGCTACCAAGGTAGGATGGCCCTTTCTGGACAAGTTTTAAGTTAACTAAAGTTACGTATAAGTGTTTTTTTATTCTAGTGTCATGCTTATTAAAGGACTCATTTTTCTGAAATAAATGAATGTTTTTGGACATGAATATAAGTACTGAAAACATGTTCTCACATGCAACTGAGGGCCGGTAATCATCCACATCCATTACACGCCATAGTTTTCTCCCGCAGACCCATTATGTTGTTACTATCTTGTATGAATAAATTAGGAAAATGTGCGGTTTGAGTAGTTTTAAGCAATTCTAACGTTTTTCCACGACACATATTTCGAACTCAAACTGTGTAGTAAGCGTGATAAGAACTACAATTACTGTCTCGCAAATATGTTAACCCAAACTCGCTGTCTCTGACAAATTAAAAACGGGTAAGCTGTTACAAATATTTAATTTTTTTCAAGGTTTTGTATTTTTACTTTTATAACCTACAAACTTTTTAGGTAGATGTCAGTCTAAAATACCTTAAAATTTATTTTGCATGACAGTACACTGGCAAGTGGATTAGCTGACAGCATGTTGATAAAATATACAGCCTCCACTTGACCCACCAGCTGATGGCGAAAGGATACATAAACGAAAAGTACGAAAAGTAAACATTGGCACTACTTTCGTCGAACTGTTAAAATCTCGCCAGGTTACATGAGACAGAGTATACTTGGGAAGGTAGTGGGGTAGGAGGGCTAGGCCAATGTGTTGGAGCTGTTGGTGATGAAGACATTGTCAGGTGCTGTAGGTCCTGCAGACTTGTGTCCTCTGGAGGCGCATCGTCGCCATCGACCACTGATGGCTAGAGACCTGAAAATTTCGCGATCACAATAACGAGAAAAATAACATGATTTTTCATCTAAAATACTAAATAACACAATTTTTCGCACTTGGAGTTACAATTTTTACAAAATTTACAATGCTAAGTATTATTATCACAAATTCAAATTTTTATAAACCACAAACCTGCATCTTGGACTGATTTGATGTGCTATTGTGGATTTAGAAGCAAAAACGAGAGTCAATCAGTTGTTTTAGTGGATAATTATTCGCAGTAAATGCAAACGGTTATGTTTATTATTTGTCACGTCTGTTTATGCCATAGGTGTAACAAGCACAGATGACGAGTAACTTTAAGTGAACATTTCAATGCACAGTGCTGTGGAAGTTTATTTGGCCACAACAAAATCAAGTTACTTTGTGAAATGTAGACATCTACCGCTCTTCACGTTATCTATGACGGGCCAGCCGAACTCATACATGCGAATATTTGGCGCGATACATTTTGTTTACAAAAATGCGTAGTTACATTTTGGCAATATTTCTCTTTTCTTCATAAGCAAAAATTGAAAATAAAGAGGTTGTATGCTGTTATTAACGTAAACTATATTATTAGATTTAATTATCACGTTTTTTTATCTTGCCTTGCAGCTAAGTGTGTTATTATCTCAATGTGTCGTAAATTATAATTGTTTAAAATGCCTAAAAACGCAGTTAGTGCAAGACAGCAGGCAGAATAATTTCATAGTGACTGTCTTTATGCTTCAGACACATATACATTAGTGTGTAAACACTGTAACTGTAAAGTTTTATATGAGCAACGAGATACTGTTTTAAAACATGTCTAATGTGAAAAACATGTTTTGAATAAACAAAAGTTGTTCACCGGGCCCCCCAAAAAATAATTCAAACTTTTATTGCGGGAAGTTTTAACATTGCAAAACAGAAAAAGGCTGATATTAAACACATGGGCTTAAGAACCAATGAGGCTTTGGCAAAAGCAAATATACATGGCCTATCAATAAGTTTGTAGGGGGTCGTCTTATATTCGGGTGAATACAGTATGCCACATCTCATACTCTACATGGGGATTTTGTACAATCAGTGCTGTGGAATTTTTATTTACACACAATGAAAACACTTTGTTTTGTAAATGTGAGGAAAAATAATAACACAATTTATTTACACTGCTTTTGGACAAAAATAACACCACTTTTTAGTAAAAATAACACCACCATTTTCAGGTCTCTACTGATGGCTACTGGCGTGGCTGAGGGCGTCCAGTCCTTGTCAGTATACACCGGCCTTCACAACCTAGAGTTGCCGCCGCGGTTTAAGGGATTCCACCCTTAGTCTGGTCTTCGGCCTTCCCAGCCTGGAGGACGATGATCAACTTCTGTGGCTTAGTCGAGAACGCCTTTTATACTAATTTCTGCCAGCCATAGGTGTTCAGACGAGTGCGGGGGTTTTGTCCCCGCCTCTTAGGGGTGGAGATTGTAATGTCACATGCATGAACCATGGATCCTTATCTCACCTGCCGCTCGGTACGTGATGAAATCTGAGGTTCAAAGACGCTCGAGGAGTCAGTGACTCTCTGCTCATTGACCCTCTTCCTTCAGCAGTGCACATTTCAAATGATGCGTTGTCTCTCTAGTGGGTGCGGCGCAATAGAGTGGTGCATTTTTGGGGCAGATGCAATGATGTGACGGCTTCTTGGAGAATCCAGATGACAGTAAAAGCTAGGAGTACGGAGTTGGCGGTGTGTTGAGGCTCTGTCAATGTCTGGAAGTCCCACGTGTCCTGCCTTCCTTTACCATGTGTACTGGAGTTGTCTTTCCCATAGAATTTTGCCATTTTCAGATGAAGTGAAATCTACCATTTATAGTGCACTTTCTCTATGATCGAAATGCATCATATATCACGTTTAAAGCAACAGCCAATAGATGTCTTTAAAACAACTTATTCAAGTAAATTTTTGATTAAATATTCACTTTAAATTAAAAACTTCCAGATTTTAAATTGATTAAAATTTAATTTTTCATTTATATAAATATGTTTGTTTAGAGTTCCTTCCTTGGCCAAGAAATGCTCAAACCCTTGTTAAAAATTACCACAACTGATTTATTTGCAACAATTATTTCTAATCATTTCTTGCCAAGTCTTTATCAAACCTTTAAAGTTGTATCCATATACACAGCCAATTGTTTCTGATAATAATCATGCCCATTAAATTACGTACTGCCCCAGCTCTAACCTTATTCCAAATTCTTTTTACAATAACATGGCCATAGGTTGTTAGATACAGTTTCCGAGATTGTGTGATTCACTCTCATTGCTGCCAATTTAAGCATGCAGTAAACATGTAAGAAGAATAAGATTTTGAGATCACAGATTCGTCTGTGATGGGTGTGCATGAACACATGTGGTTCGCTCAGCTAGAACTCTAAGCTTGTGTGAGCTAACGGAGTCAGAGCAGCTGAAGCAAGCTTGTAGCTAGAGGTTGGAATTTACAAGTGGGACACCTGGCTGGCTTAAGTATTTGGCGATCCAGGGCTGAACCTTCCCTTCCAGACGTGTGGGTGCCTTGAAAAGATCCTTAAAGTCTTCTGTTGTAACGGGAATCTGTAATCAGCACAGTGTTTGGGTGTGGTCCTTAGATGAGAGCTGGTTGAGTGTGACAATACGAGAGGGGATAAGCTCTTGCAAATGCCCAGAATCAGTTAGCAGCTGTTTTGCCTACCACTCAAATGGGAGAAAGGCATTGGAATTAAATCAACCTCTCACGTCCGTGAAGTGATCACAGGTGACGTGTAGTCCTACTTGGTGTAAAACCACTTGGAATTTCTGTCACTTCAACGGACACATTATCTCAGTGCTCGGAACCTAAACGCAGTGAGCACTTAGAGCCAAGCCTCATCGTTGACAGTCCCTGCATTTGGGTGATATGCCTGAGAAGCAGACAGTCTTCCCAACTCAGGGAACGACCCCTCTAGCGCCTAAATGCGGTGGAGAGGGCGAGAACTAAGTCGACACCCAGGACTTGAGAGACGGAGTACCTAGGTGTGGGCTCTATCGTTCTGCCTACCGTGATATGCAGAAAGGGTGGCCAGTACTAGTACAGGTGGGTTTCTGACAGGGTGATGACTCATGTGAGTAAATTGCCTGGGGTCACCTATAATCCGTTGCTTGGTGTGAGGTACACTGGGAGAAGTGCTAAGTCTACACGAAAGGATACCCTTGAGTCAGAAAAACTATTGTTTATTCCGTCTGATGACAAATAAACGAGTGGTGTCGCACTACCTCCTAACATTGGCAACAGTGTAAGGAAGCTTAACTCTACATTATCCAGATAGAGGTACCTGTTTCTGAGCCAACAATGGTGGGTTAGATGAGCGCTTTAAAAATAACTTAAACTGCTACTACTCGCTATGCATATGTTGCCCAGAAGTGGCCACAGGGTCTCATTGTGTAGACAATGTATGGCATAGAAGTTTCGGCAAGTATGCGTGAAGACTAAGCAGGATGGCTCCGACAACGAGGTACGGTGCAGATAAAGGTGAGAGGTATCCTTTGGCACTAATGTTATGAAGGAAGGATGTAGAGCTAGGAGCGAAGCAAGCAGAATAGCTGGATGCAGACCGTGAGGGCCGAAGCAGGCTGGTCAGTTCTCCGGTAGAGAGTGCAGTGTAGAAATGAAGACTGGTCATGAGTCAGCTTGTGACTCGCTATTTATAATCTATCAGGTTGTTCCCCTTCAGTCAGCTGGATAGGGGCAGCATTGGATAGAGGATGGCAATAGCATAGCTTCTTCCAAGGCCCCCCATGTGGTGGCGGGGTTTTAGAATACCACCACAGCTACCCATGTTTCTCATAAGAGGTGACTAATCGGGACATGGTTGGGATCTAAAATTTGTTCGGACCATCGTCTCGTGCTTTTTTTTTCGTCGTCTTCTCTTTTGTCATCCTTTTTCTTTCCATCTCTCCAGCTCTCCGTCACATCTTCCTTCTCTACATCGTCATCTCATTTGGCGTATGAATTTATTACGCTGCGTGACAACTTCCTGGGCATCAAAGGCTTGTGACCCACAAGCTGCTGTACAAAGTTAAAGTGCCATGTAGCAATTTTATACTGTAACAGTGAGAAAACAATTTTGAAGTTGTATACAAAAATTATTTATTCAGAAAAACATTATGTGTATCCAGGAAAACTTCTGTAGAGCACCAGCGCTTCTTTAGTAACACAATTCATTAATTCAAATGCTGGAAAGCCCCACTGCTAAGCAACTGTCCCTACAAATTTTAAAAATTTTTCACAGCTGTTAATAATGGCAACCAAAAAAAAAAAAAAAACCTTTAAAGTTGTCATTTACACGACACAAATTCCCCATTTCTAAGTGACACTGTATTATTATTATTATTATTATTATTATTATTATTATTATTATTTTAGTTTGATTACTGTTCAAGTTCCATGGTATGGTCTACTTTGAATTTTTTTTTTATAAAAAAATTTAACACCAGTCTCCCCTCGCCCCCTGCCTGCGATATGTAAAACATCAGACAGCTCACGCAGCCATCATGAATTCAGGAAGGGGGCCTCTTCGGGTCCAATGACACCAGGAGCAACTGGAACAGGATTGTCAGAAGTAGATCTGCAACTCTGTCCATCGGATCCCGATCAGCTCTCCAGGGTCTCTCTGGTACATTGACAGCTTCTCCTCAACCCATGAGGTCTCCACAGACAATTTCAGTTTAAAAACAAGTTTGCATAGCACTAATTTTTTCCAAATATTAGACAGAAGTACAGCACCTACATTAAACCATTTGTTGAATAAAAACATAACACACAATTTTTTTTTTGTTACAGATTATGATAACATCATATTATAAAGCCTACTACACTCATTTCCTGTTATATACTTACATCAGTGTCACAATAACAATGGTGTTTAATCTAGAGGGGTTCCCTTGGTTCTCGTTTCTTAATCAGTGTAGCAAGCAGTAGTTAACTCGAGACATCTAGATACAAACATTAAAAGAAAAATAAATGACAAATAGATACTTAAACCTACAAAAGTTTCCTATAACTGAAATTAATCTTGAATACTTAATGAAGAGAAAAAGAAATAAAAATAATCTTGAATCATTACAACTTATGACTTAAATAGTATCAATATTGCATTGTACACAAATCCAACCCCATAGGTTACTTTAGTTACTTCTTAAAGAGAAGGATGAGGCATGATGGACAAACTTTAGGTATAGGCTCTTGACAGCTGAGAGAGCAGCTAGACTCGTAGCTCGGCAGGTTCTGTCTTCAACACAGGACACCAGCATTGAAGACGTTGGCCCAGTATCAACCATTGCAGTAAGTAGGTCTCTTCGTGTGACCTAATCCCCAGTTGAACCTCGTTACCCCTCATTTATAAAGAAGGAACCTCTCTCAGACGTCACTATCACATGGTAGAAGTCTCGGTCAGACTCCAGAATCTTTTGCAGGAGGCCAGCTGTACTCTATAAAGTAAAGGCCCACCTGGTCTGAGGTAGACAAGATCATACCATGACAAAAGTAAAAAATTCACAGTATACATCACACAGAAAATCACTGCTATCCCCAATCAATATTCTTGAAAATTCACCAAGTGTCGTTCTTCGTAGCGTCGAAACAAAAACTGATAGATTATAGGAATGTCCTAATTCAGTTTATGGTAGGTTATGGACTGTTTATTTCACTGAAACACTCACAGCTGCATCTAGGACAGTAGAGACCATGGCCGCAGACAGGGTGCGGCAGGGGGGGCAGCAAAAGGGGTGCGGCGTTGGTAGTTGGATGTTTTAAATTTTATTTGTGTATCTTTATGTAAACACCAAAAAAATTGCTTGTTATTTATCAGCTGTGTTAGGCATTAAAAAGTCGAGCATAGTGAAAATGCAAAACAATTCAGTGTATCAGATCTCATAATCATGTCATTGTCTGGTTAGAATGAGAAAGCGAGAGACTATGGCAGGAGGAGGTTTGCCAACCTGACACATTGCATGGGAGTGACTCATTCTTAGGCAGGTAGACTGAATTTACCCTTCCTGTGCCCTCTCTAGGTCCCCTACCGATTGCTTTCTTTAAACTTGCCCGGTCCCAGCGCACTAGCTTGTGTGGTCAGTGGTTGTGTGTGTGAAGATGATAAAAACTTGAGTGGCAAATTCACTGGTAAGTGTCTTCTAGGTATCGTTCCTTCACTGAAGAGTAAAGTCCATTTCTCACGTCCGCCGAGCAACGCCAAGCAAATATTTCGGTGCAGGGTTATAGCAGAGATCTCAGATTTTTCCCACGGTTCGATGCTTTAACATATATTATTCAAACAGAACAGTATCACGTATTCTAAAAATATTGTATCACCCTATACTCAACAAACGTTAAATCGTTAAAGAAATTGTAAATTGGTCGTAATATTGATTCTGGTCAATTTAGTTTGGAAGTGATAGGTAGATGGCAACATTTGTCTATTGTCTAAATAAGAAACTTAACTTCTACACTTTTATTTCATTTGCAGTAAAGTGTAAACTAAATAGATGTAACATACTTTTTTTATAACGTTTTATCTAACGGAATTGTTGTATTGCAACTATATTGATAAGAATAACAATAACATGATGTTATTTCACAAAATGCAACTGTATTCTGCAATGTTCCAAAACGTAAACTGAAATAGTATGAATTAGTCTAATAAACCACAATGTGTACACAGTGTGTGTGTGAATCTGCTCAAACTCAAATCACTAAATCAGGGTGTATATGATTATGAATTTCAGGTAAGATTGCCACAATGGACTATAAACACAAGTCAGGTGCGCCGAAGCGCAAAGAATGAGAAGAGAAACTAGAAATTTCCAAAAAAGGGTGCCGATTATTATTTCAATTTGGAATACAACTGAAAAGCAAGAACGATAACACTGGTGGAGCTAGTGATGTTGGTTCTTGTGAAGTTTACCAAACTGGTCCATCTAATGAGACATTGCTGCATCAGAATATGAATGAAGGTTCTACAGAGCCCATCGACCCTGTATTTTTGTCAGAAGTCTCAGAAGTTACTTCTAAGGGTGGTTCTTCTCATTGCATCAGTATTTGTGAGTCATCCAAGCAAGACATAGATGAAACACCTGCAGTACATAGATAGGCTGTTCACGATAAAGTGAGCACTTTTGAAAGCCCTGCTAAAGTTCTACTTTCTTGCCCATTATATATCCTCCTGCCATGCCACATGTAAACAAACATTGGCATGTGACTGCCATGTGATTCCCACATGTTAATAAACTCAATGTTTACATTTCAGGACTGCTAAATGTAACATATATGATGTATATAACACACATATATATATATATATATATATATATATATATATATATATATATATATATATGTGTAATGTAAAGTATACAATATGTATATAAAATATGTAACATATATAATTGTTTGGGTCATGTCAAAGCTCTGATAGACGAAAACTTTACACAACAAACAATTTAAAAATGAACGCCCTAGCGATGAAGTCATGGAAACCGTAAAAAAGCAAACATTAAACTTGGGTGGTGAACAAGGACCAACACGACATTTTAAAAAAGGACACACATTAGTTAAGCTGAAAAATAATTTGGAAGGGCAGCCATAGCCAGATTTTGAAATAATCTAGCACTACTGCACACCCAAAGTACAACACCACTTGTCACACAAATTACCACACATTTAAAAACTGTACCACAAACTTAACGTTTCCCGCGACTCACAGTTTTCTAAGTGCCCCTATCGCTCTGTAGCGTGACTAGTAAAACTTAAGCTTGAAAACAGGGTAGCTGTGTTTGGCTTCAGCTGACCGAAGTTAAGCCCAACTAAGCCACCAGGAAAAAACATACATCCTGCAGGCATAAGGTAGCGGCATAACGTAGCAGACATCTGAAGCGAATAAAGTAGACATAGCGAGACCGTGCAAGGCCTTAAATAAAAAACCACGAATAAAAAAATAACGATGCATAAAGGGGAAAGGAAGAAGGCGGGGAGGCAGAACAGCAAGGAAAGACGAGGGGATCTGAGCCGAGCAAAGAGTACACTGCACAGAAGTAGATGGTGCTAATAAACTTAACGTGATGGTGCTAACGTGCCAGTATATAAAAATATGTAATATTTAAAAAAGTAAAACATATAAAATATGTGAATGTATATGTACATTTTAACGATAGTTTTGCATAGACATTTATAAGTGTAGATAAATATATTTCAACATAGGCCTATTACTTATATGTAAAATAAAAATAATTTACACTAAAAATATTAACATATCAACAAATGCATTTGTGAATATGTACATTTTTTTTTGACACAGTTACTCTGTGTTTCGTACCCTTCTGAGACCCTCCAAAAAAGAACTGAACATTTATACTGTCAATTGAAGTGGTAAAAGAAGGGTATACCAAGCTTGTAACGGGCACCATCTTTATTTGTACAAAATAATTCTATTTATAGCTAAGTTAAATGCCGATCCGGTGATGGCCACATTTCTTTTGGCCCAAATGGGTGCGACACTTCCTTTTGTCAAACCCACACATGCCTCAAGAAACCAACTTTATAGGTAAAGTGCATGGACTCTCATCATTGTTGTGGTTCCTTCATTGCAATGACTGTAGTAAAACTGAAAACTTAAATGAGAAAAGTATTTAAAGGAAATTACTATACTTACAAAAATGGTTCATGCGTACACATACAAAGCTGAAATTAATGTCTATTATTAATGTAAAACCAATACATATCCACAAATGACAGCAAAATGATAATGTAAAGGACAAATTATAAAAGTAATACTTACAGGCATGTTACTTTTATCTAGTGTACGACCGACACACACAACAAAATTACATATTAATATACAACTTAATTTCTAAGATGTAAAACTATCATGACACTTGTATTAACAAGATTCCAAACATGTTACAATGACATTTATGTTAACAAGTAACTCAATATACATGACCTTATCGTACCATGCAACATACATTGGAACATTTATAACAAATTTTGCAAAAAACTGTATATATTATGTAAAAAAATATCACTAATATTTGTTTTATACTAGACACTAAAAACAAAATAAGATATTTTAACAAACAACATGACAAATACATAGAAACATGTGAACTCCAATAACAAATAGTACCCACCCATAACAGATATATGTATACTACAAACAAGCAGCTGCAAAATGCATATACCTTTACCTGGGCATACAAACCCGCCACTGACCATCCAGTACCTACTGTGGAGTAGAACAGCCTGGTACCTCTGTCAGTGGCTCTGCCAATAGTTCATCACCACTGCCAGGATCATTTTCGTCAGTGGTGTCCAAATCTGGATCCAAGGAGATGATGAATGGAGTTATGTCAGCAGCTCCGTGCACTTCCTTCTCCCACTCCTCTGCAATCAGCTTCTCCATGTGGTCAAAACACTTTGCCCATCTGAAGGAAAGTTTGTGCAAGATACTCTTAAAAGCTATGTGTTTAACATTTGGCACCAGAAACATTCATATTTTCAGAATTAAAAAATTTTAAGCAATCGTGCAAATCATTTAAAATAAGCAACCAGACCATGCATATATGCTAAGAAGCATTGAAGTTTTTCAGAGTTTGTGGCATTTCAGTTAGACACATGCAAGTAAGTCTAAGAGTGAATTGTTCATATATATATATATATATATATATATATATATATATATATATATATATATATATATATATAAGAAGAATTAATATGGAATAAAAATATAAATAATTGAAAACTAACTATAAGTAAAGACAAGAAACATGGTAAAAACACAAATCTATCGTACAAAGTCAGACCACAGCTTGAAGAATGTGTGATATGCAGAAATAGCAAACCACATGTAATATAACATGCAATAAATGCAAATAAAAGAACATACACATAAGGACACACAATTTACACTGTTAACTAGCCATTATATACCAACACCTTGAAGTACAGCTATGACACATAAAAACATTGGATGTTTCTAACTACTGCAGGGACATAAGGAAATCACATGGTAAGGACCAATACACAGAATCTACAGGCACAGAAGAGGATGACACTGAACACATTGCCCTAACAGCTACATCATCAAACTTTCTGTCCCGGCCCATGTGACTATTGTAGTGCTGCTTGCACTGGACCCAGACAAGTTCAATTGCAGTGTAATGACAATGGTATGGAGGAAGCAGCAGTACCTCATGCCCGTGCTGATGAGCCATGTTATCAATCACATACCTGAAATAATTTTGTAACACGTGATACAATGTCATAAAAGCTCTATTAATGAATGTTATTATGTTAAGAAGCAACCAAATGGATGTTTTACTATACATAATATAATGTATGGCCGTGAAGAAAAACATACCACACTGGAGGCAAATTCGCTTTTGCCACATCCAGCAATTCACCTTTCACTGCATGCGCAACAAATGGAATGTTGTGCTGCTTCAACCCCGCGGTGATGTTGTCTTTCCTCCAGGTTCTGTAGGGAAATTTTTTAAGCTGAAAGTATATAAAATAAACAATTCAGAAAATAATTCTAATTGCAATAACATTGCTGATCAAATAGTTTGCCTTGTTTAAATGCAACTATGGTAAAAAGAATCCTATATTTGTGCCGAACCATATACCTGGGTACTGTGATACGATGTGTTGTCTATGACGGTAATGCTGGGCTCCGCAGGCTCTCCAAGAGCTGCTTCATCCACTTCTGGAAACTTTCCCCACTCATTTCGCAGTGGTAGTCACCCTTCTTCTGCCCTGAAACAAAAAGCAACCCGGCTTCCGGCACGAAGCCATTACGCCCTCCAGCATGAACAACAATGAACCGCTTACCTTGGTCCACACAGTGTCTCTTTACTGTGAGGACTGTTGCGTCCTGTCAGCTCTTCTTAACAGTTCCTAAATATAACAAAGCTGTGATTTATTGTTGTTGGTATACATACAACATTATGATTTTTAAATATCTAAGTCACAGCAAACCTTTTGCAAAAATCCACGTTTCATCAATGAATATGAAGTTTGCGCCATTCACGTTTGTGTCCATATATTTCCTCAAAAAAATAGCACGTTGGATGACAATGTATTCCTTCTCGAGCATGGCCCGTCACCCATTCACAGTAGTCCACTCGAAGCTCATGTTCTTCAGGAGGTGGTAGAGTGTGGTTCTTCCACCATAGAACTCAATCCTGCTGTCTCTCACCTCCTTCAGTAGCTGCACCAAAGTAATGTGATGTCCTTGCGAGGTCAATTGCAAAATTATCATTAAAATTATGTCACAAAGGTAGCACGTGCCTTCGTCGACAAATGTTTTCATTTTGCACGAAATGTTAATGGCTGGCAATTTACAAATAACCAAGAAATTTTTCTTCTGCTCAGCAATGTTATTTTTAACTATGCTACTTAAAATACTAATACTATTTATATTACAATCTTTACGTGGAATATGAAAATTAAGTTGACACAGTGAGAAAAATTTGATCACGTGAATGCATTAGTGTCACAGGCAAGAACAGAAAATAACTGAGTAATAATTAGTAGGGTTTTAATATTGATATATACAGTTTTGGTAATGTCTGCTTGTCATACACTTACTCTCACCCACAGTAGCTCCCAAAATGTATTGATTACACACATTGTGTACAAGACAATAACATCATATTGTTATTGTGTTTTTACCAATTTTATTTTCAGTAATCATACTTTTTAACATGTGTGAAATTGTTAAGTTTAGTAAGCGTATTTTCATGGTTAATTTTGTAGCAGATTCTGCAAACACTGTGTGTGGTTCAGTGCTTGTGTTTGCAGTGGTTTTTGCTAATGTACTGTAAACTGTTTGTAGATGTTTCCAATATCATGTTTGCGCGGTCTGGAGTCTGTAACAGTATTGGTTTACCATAGATGAAATGCTTTGTAAATGCAAAAGTTTCATTGTGAACGCCACAATCTGCTAGCAATCAAATTAACTGGTAAACACTACACTTTGACACAACACAGTGCCGTTCTATCACTTGTCGAAATGGTATACTTTTCAATGTGTTTGCATGAAAATGTTAAATGTTATACAGAATTACCAAAATAAATATATGTGTTTGTCATATGGGATCATGGCTTTCCTCTGGCCAATGTGCATGGAAATTATTAGAAATAATATTTTATTTCCTTAAAAATTGGATATTTCTGGCTAGGGTAGTACTAGCGTAGCCTTCCTTTACCATTACTTTTTTACTGCAATAAGATTTATTTATAAAATACCAAATGAAACCTATTGCCTACTAAACTTCTACATGTTCTTACAATGAATATTTTGTAGTGAAATTATAAAGTCAGTCACAATGTGTGTGTTTACATTTTCGTAAGGTAATGTGTAAATAGAGGAACTAAATTAGTGTCTGCAGTGTAAATATTATAAATTAAATATACATCTACAACTACACCTTATTGATCTGTGTTGCCCATACCTTCACGATACATCCTAAAATTGGTGCAGTGAATGGCTGCAAAGGTGAAGTCAACAACACTCTCTAAGGACTTTCCCTCTTGTATCCTCTTCTTTCTCTTCTTATCTGGAGTGGCTACATCTTCAATATCTCTCTTGTAGTACCTGAAATGTTTAACACAGTAGTGACAGTAAAATCGACTTTATTTGTATTTCACAATATAACAGACTAGAGCACTTATTGTGGGACTGGTACAGTTAAGGCCGGGCCACAATTGCTACAAGCATATCACTAATACAACACAGTGATATACATACAAATTAAACTGCTTGTTTTCAGTTATAGTGGATACAACTGTGCATAGTGATAAGCACTTAGTTTAACTTTCCTTGTTACTATATCTGTGCATCAATAAACAGACAATTAGAAGCCCCGACACTTATACTATGTTATCAATTGAAAAACTTATTTACAAACCAAGAAAGTGTGTATTTTGACTTCATTCCTCAGGAAGATATTTTCTTTTGTTTATTTCTGGGTAATCACAACCGCAGAAGTTTTGTAACGCTTTTAGGTAACGTTTATAATAAAAATTGAAATTTAAATAATTTATCATTTAAAAAAAGTCTCAGATCAATTGAAAATATTTATTTTTGAAAAAACCCACTACCAACTCTCTGTACCTACCTTAATTTCTTTGGTACAAATGTGCTTATCGCAATAACTGTGAATGTGTTAGGTATGTCAATTGTACCCCAGCCCTTATTGAAAGCTAGCTCATACAGATTCCTTAGAAATACTTAATTTGACACATACACTGCGTAATGTAATCTAACTTTTACCAAACATGCATTCGCAAGTAAACAGGAGCCATGTAATTTACAGTTACATTAAATTTCAATAACTACAATATTTTTGCGGCCAAAGTGGCTGATATAACAAACAATTATGCCTACTCAGGAATGCATGCTATCTTCGTTGATATTTCTCAAAAGGTAGCAAGTTGTCTTGTCGAACATCCATTTTGAAATTAAACATGGAATTATTCTGTAACTGTTGACAATTAATTGTAAATACTTTCTAATTCTTACTATGGCAAGCATTTCCAAATAAAACAATTACACTTCCATCAAGAAATAATGTTGGGAACAAGCACAGCTATAGGTCTATAGTTAACAAAACCAACTTCAAGATTTGATAGTTTATAGAATTTCCAAACATCTTTTGGTGTAGCATCAAACTGTGATGTTTATGTTATGTTAACGATAGTAAAACTTAACACTGTAACTTGGGATGAATAACTACATGAACACAAGTTTAAGGTTAGGCCTACATTACAAAACAAAACAGTGAAATAAAAACGTTTAAAATTAACGTATAATTACTGCCGGAAAAATTTTCACTTGTTATTAAGGCAGATTTAAGAGGGGTTACATGGCTGGGCGTAAATAGATATGTACAGACATATTTGAGGTTAGGCGTACATTACAAAACATAACAATGACATAGAAACGTGAAAAATAATGTATTATTACTGCCTGCTAAATTTTCACTTGTTATTAAGGCAGATTTAAAACAAAGGTTGAACAGACGAGTGCAACTACATAAGTACACTTAACTTTTTATATTATTATTCAAACTTAGGATATAACATGTACTTCGCAAACTCACGTGAATATATTAATGTCACGTTTCTGCTGTCTTTCATTTACTTTCATTACTGTTGTTTAACTTTCCGTTTATAATATCACGTTTCCAACTGTTGATTCCTACTTGTTCTTGTTCAATGATTTACTTCAATGTACTAGTGATATGCGGGGAAAACACGTCGTAAAACCTGTTCAGGGAAACACGTCGTAAAAACACATTTACACTTACCTCCAGACAGTTGGAGTTGAAATTTTCATAATTTCTGCAACTTGGACGGCTTCATCTCTCCTCGGCGAATTAACGAATAAATACTTTCGGCGAGATTTATAATGTCTTCCTGATGCTGACTATTCGTACGTAGTTTGCTGGAACACATGACTTTACACAAAATTACTACAATGCAATTAAACACTATACGACCTATAATAAAACAACGATGACTGCAGATAAGCTGAAAAATAACTGAAAAATATTAAAATACAACTACTTCCAACATCCAAATTTGTATAGCTTGGCTTGTAACCACTCCACACAAGCAAAGCCAAGCAACAAGCATGAAAGAAACACAACAATGGGCCGTTAGTTTTGACTGTTGCGCCGATCACGTGTCACAATATAATTACGAGTTACAGTAAATACGTTATCTTTAAGCCAATAATTACTTTAAACTGATTAATACACTTCAAACAACATAAATAGCCAAAAATTTAACCATTGCACTTGCAATACAGCATTATTTCTTAGAACTACTTTTCAAATTTCATAGCCAACATAACTGGGTGTGTTCATCCCCAGCCTATGCGGTAACAGACATGGTTATACATACGCAGTTGAGGACAGTGGTATTTTTCAAAGGTTGATTTCTAAAGTGCTCACTTTAACGTCAACGACCTTTAGTAACATCTGATTTAGGACACTTTCATAACCTTAGGACTATAAGTACCACAGATATTGGAATACTTGTTAAAATGGGTCCTCTACCTTTTCCTGAACAAATTTCTGGTGATGGGACAAGAACATTTCCGCAAAGTGTCTTATTTTGGAAACGAGCTAATGGTGAAATTGTACCTTGAGATTGGTTTTCGTGGAGTGACACACTGCAATCATTACATTTTTTTTCCGTGTAGACTGTTTGGTTGTACTGAAACACAAGATTTACACAAATCAGTTTTACTAACTGGCGATAATTGGAAGAAAGAGTATACATGGCAAATGTTATGCAACAAACTGCCAAACCACGAAACGTCATTGAATCACAAAAGAGGTTATATGATGTGGCTTGACATGGAGAGAAACCTAAACAAAAGTACTGATATTCGCTCTCAACTGGACACAGAAATTACAATAAAAATTCAGTATTGGAAAGACCTTCTTCAACAAATACTGTCAGTAGTATTATTTCTAGCAGAGAGAGGACTTGCATTCAGAGGAACATCCAGTAATATTGGTGACACCAACAATGGTAACTTTTTAGGGATCCTGGAGCTGTTATCCAAGTACGATCCAGTATTGAGGGAACATGTCAAAATGAAACAATCACAAGAATGCAGAAAAAGACTTCAGGTTCACTATCTGTAGTAGTGTCTCAAATTGAATTTATAGGCTTGTGGTGCAAAGGTCACACAAGCCATACTTGAAGAGAGAAAAAGATCCAAGTATTTTGGTCTCTTGTCGATGCTACGCCAGACACATCTCACACAGAACAAACCACATTTGTATTGTGGTGCGTACTTGAAAGTGAAACTGAATTCAGAACTGTTGAGAGATTTTTGTGTTTTGTGGATTGTAACAAGAAAACTGAGCAAGATATCGCCAACCTTATTATTGAGGAACTCAAAAAACATCAAATACTCTTAAGTGAATGTCGTGGCCAGGGGTACCACAACTGCGCCAATATGGCTGGCATTTACCATGGTGCTCAGGCAATAATTAGGGAAATTAATCCACTAGCATTGTTTTCAAATTGTGGTGCACACAATTTGAAAGCTCTGAAGAAGTAATAACATTTTTTTAGAATTGTCCACAAAACTTATAAATTCTTTACCAGGAATCCTCAGCATTGGGAAATACTATAAAAACATATTGGATGTTCCTTGCATAGTATTTCCAACACTAGATGGTCTGCTCATGTTGACACCATAGTCCTTCGCCAAACATTTGCCACTTATTAAACACGCCCTGAACGAGTGTAAAACTAAACTTGTCGGCTGAGTGCAAAACGGATTTGCAGGGAATAATCACTATTTATCCATATTCAAATGTGTCTTGATGGCTACTCTGTGGTTAAAAATCTTAGTTTCTATTGACATTAGAAATTAAGTGCTGTAAGCAAAAGACGTAACTCTTGATGTCGAGGTTGCAAATATCGAAAGCTTACTAGATGAACTGAAAGCTCTAAGAAACCAGTGGAATAAACTACTATCGGAAGCAAAGCTGGTGGAAGACAACATTTCTTCACGTTTGCTTTGTGAAAGGTAATTTCCAAAACAAAGAGCAAAAAAAAAAAAAAACTGGCTTTTGGTGAAACTGAAGATACCCTTATTCAACCCAGTGATGAAAGTCGAGAATAGCACGACTTTAAAGTCAACATAATTTACAAATTGATAGATTCTGTGATTAGTGGTTTGACCGAGAGATTTCACGCAGCAAAAAAAGTGAACAACATGTTCAAATGCTTATGGAATTACCAGCAACTAAGTGAACAGGATAATGAAAGTCTATGTTCTGTGTTGCAAGTGATCTATCCTAATTACTTAAATTTAGAATTGGGTGAAGAAATTAAGTACCTGAGATCAATACATGAATCGAACTTGGGCTCAATGAAATTGAAACCTCTTCAGCTGCTGAACAGATTCAAGGAACTAAAACTATATAGTTTATTTCCAAATGCATGTATAGCCATAAGAGTGTTCTGCACTATTCCTGTTACTTTCAGTAAAATGAAACTTATTAAAAATATCCACAGATCAACTATGAGCCAAGAAAGAATAACTGCACTGGCTCTCTTGGCAATTGAGAGTGATCTTGCCAAAACGATCAATTTCGATGAAATTATTAACAATTTTGCATCAGAGAAGGCCAGAAGGACAGTGTTATAAGTTTATAACATATAATTTTCATCTCAGTTTGTTTTAATCTTAATTATTACTACAGCATTTGTATTTTAACATCTGTTCTGTTGTAAAATTTTACACTTTTAAATTTTTGTCTAAGCTATTTTAATGTTACTTATTACATTTATTTTGTATATTTTAGTGTAAGTTTATTTTGAAATAGTATTTTTATTTGAAATATGCACAAAAATGTCTATTACATGTGGAAACTATTGGGACTGTATACCTTATGTCAATGTGCATTTGAAATTAAATAATATATTTTAGGAAGACAAAGATTTTTTAAAATCAGAATGTTTATCTAATTAATCTTGCATGCAGGAGGTTGATTTGGAAGTATATTATTTGTAACCTGGAAAAACAAAAATTAAAAAAAAGGGGGGGGGGGGGGGTTGATTCGGGATGGTATGGGGTCCCGCTTACTTACTTGCATAGGGGCCCGGAAATCCTGTCGATGGCCCTGGTAGAGACCTTACAGTAATCCACCATGTGCCGTATTGTATATGTACAGAATTAAACCCTGAATATGCTTGCATATGTTTCTTTACAGGTACTTGACTCAGGTTGCTCTGAAGGCAGATGATCAGGCATGCACACACGTGTTCAGTTCCTTCTTTTACAAGCGGCTGACAACACGACCTCCTTCGGTGCGAGGCAGAGTGGATCCTATTGAGGATAATCCATCCTTGTCCCCAGCAGAAAAGCGCCATAGCCGGGTCAAGAGCTGGACCAAAAATGTGAACATATTCAAGAAGAAATTTATCCTTATCCCAATTGTTGAGCAGTGAGTATTGCATATACATGCATGTTACATAGACAATGGTTTTCCATACATAGTACTACAGTATTTGTTCAATTCTAAGCTGCACATTTTTTACCGAAAATATTGTGGTTTAAAATCAAGGACAACAATTATTTTGGCCTGAAAAATATTTTCATGTATTTATAGTGATTTTTTGAATAATCATGCCATTCTGTGTGTGCGTGCATATATATATGTGTGTGTGTGTGTGTGTGCGCGCGTGCATGCGTTTTATATATATATATATATATATATATATATATATATATATATATATATATATATATATATATATATATATATATATATATATATATATATATATATATATATATATATATATATATATATATATATATATATATATATTATATATATTATATATAATAATATATATATATATATATATATATTTCATATACTACATACACCTTACTTTTTATATATATATATATATATATATATATATATATAAAAAGTAAGGTGTATGTAGTATATGAAATAATTCATAAAAGTTACTTGTTCTACAGACTAAATTTTATGCAGGACATGGAACAGGGTTTTTGCAGTAATTTCTCAAACATATTTCTTACGTGCTCAATAACGTGAAATACATCCTCCAGAAAATAATAGAAAATCCTGTGATAGCAGATCATGCAGAATTATGTTTGTACTACTAACAGGATCTAGTGCAACGCACAGTATCTTTAGTTAAATAGCGGTCGTTACACTGTGATTCAGTTATCAGTAAAAACCTTGTGACTGCGATTAACATTTAAAACTATCATTACTCGTGTGTGTTTCTGCCATGCCATTTTTATGGAATAATGGGATTGAAATACAATGCTTAATTTGTAATGACATAGAAACGTGTGCATTATTTTCTTACTTAAAAAGAAAATGTAATTATTTTGTAGAAGTTAATGGCAATACAGCAGCTAATAAGCTATTTGAAATCAGTGAATCAAACTTGTGCTGTGGAAAGAAGCACACATTTAAATTATTTGTTTCAAAATTACAATATTCCCTTTTTGGCAGAGTAAATTTTCTGATTTTCTCATTTTAAAGTCGGGGCCTAAGGCAAAATTACCCTGGAATTAACTTCCTTATTCATGTCGTTCAACTTGTGGCCTCAAATGTATACCAATAAATTCTTCCCAGGATGTTCCCCAAAAAGCTAGTGCGACTTGGGATCAAATAATTACTTTAGGTATGTGTGTTGGTAATCATAGCTTTTTAACACTTACTAGAGTCGAGTCTCATGATACTACTGTGTTATTAGCAGTTATTTGTGTGGTAACACGTAATAATAACATTTTATAAGAAATAATAATTTGAAAAGGGGATACATGTAGTCTTTAACAGTATTTTGAAGATTGTTTTATTTTTGTTAGCACTGTGTGCTGGTGCCATTTAATTAATTTTTTCCTTATTTACACATTTTGCATTGGTAATGAAATGTACAATTTATTTAACAGTACAAATGTGCAAAGTACTAGTGATAGAAAAGTTCCCATATTTTGCTGTTTTTACTTTTGGGGTTTTTGTATCTTCTAAATAAATTGTTAATTTAATGTTTTTTTTTTTTCTTTTTGCCACAGCATGCATTGGTTTCTGGCTGTTATTTGTTTCCCTGGAGAACTGGGGCAGTTGCGAATGTGTGACAAGTCACCTGTCAGAAAAAAGCACATGACTCGGAAGTCGGCGAGGAGTGCAGCAAAAAAACAAGAGACAGGTATCCAATGTGTATTCACATTAGAGTTAGTGTCTATCATCTAATTTTAAGCAATTGTCCTTTAATAATTTTCATTTGCTGCATTGTTAGTCAAATCAGGGTGGCCACACACCGGGAAAATGGAAAAATACAGGGAAGATAAATTTGCTATGGAAAACAGGGAAAATGCAGAGAATTTTTGGCTTCATCCTGGAAATAAATTTTTGTTTTGATTAGATTTTCTTCAGTAGTACATTTTTTCACCTATCAACATTTACTAATTTTCTCTAACTTTAACTGGAATCATGCAGGTCTTATGGTATTACAGGGCCAACTCTAAATTTAACAATTTTTTTTTTCTCTATGCAGTTTTGATATTGCACAATTTTCTGCTTCATGCTAGTGAATTGAATTGAAGAGGCAATAGGTACCATATGTATTAGGGATGAGCCGATTCCAACAATACAGATTCTCAGCTGCCGATGCCACCAGTTACAGCGATGCTGGTACCAGTTTTAATTAGCACAATTATAAATCCCAATTCCCAATATTTGGAAATACTTTTTATTATTTAAATTTAATTATTCAGTTTTGTGAAGACTTTAAACACTTTGTATTAGGTGTCTACATCATAGAAATTAAATACAACACAAATTTTAATAATAAATAATGAGTTAGACTATTTAACTTGGCAAATAAGTGACTTAACAGTCAAGGAAAAACTGTCACCAGGCAATACAACATTCATTACAAACTGAGTTCATTAAAATCAACCTTCAAAACTTCAGGAATCTGATGCAGACTTGGATTTTAGATCTGAGAAATACTATAACTAATTGGACATCGGAGAAGGAGAGGAAGGGGCTTCTACCTCATGAACAGCAGGTAAAGTGTCATCCCATTACAGTGTGTGTAGCCCCTGACTTTGTGCGTACATGTGTGTATAGGCTATTCACGATAAAGTGAGCACTTTTTAAGGCCCTTCCAAATTTTTCCTTTTAGCCAATTTTTATCTTTCTGCCTCTTTTTAATATCAGCCTTGGCATGTAACTTCTTAATGTGGTGTATACTTTCACCACTCTCAAAAGTTAATGTCTGAGGCTGCAACAAAACATACTTGTTAGTGGTTAATGCCTGATGGGAGGGCCATAAAAAGTGCTCACTTTATTGTGAACAGCCTATACACCGGCATTCTGCCTCGACAGAGTAGTGTCTTGGTGGTATGGTACCAGTGATACTGGCATCGCTCCATTTGGGAGACCACCACCACCTCTCATACTCGTACTGTGTCTAGCAGTATTTTAAAAGTAAAATTGATGCTAGGGGTTACAGTCCCCAACCTCAGCCATCCAACAGAAACGCTCCTAACCCATACAATATTTAATGAGACATCCCAACGTGAAGGAACTATCCCACGTATTAGCTAGTCATGGACATGTGAGCACCCATAGATGATGTCCGAGAGGTAATTCGGATTTTGCGAGTACTGGGTGACATCCCTACCTAATCAGGTACCGGGGTAAAACACAAGTTTACCGCACTAACCGAATTGGTTTAGTGACCAACCCTTGTAGCGTATTTAATTTTGTGTCATTACACTTATTGGCTTATAAAATGATTCACTTGGGAAAAAAAAGTCATTTGTTACTGGGTTTTTTTTTCCTTCTGTGTATAGGTTATGTTTTAAGAGTATAATAACTTGTTAATTGAACATTTTCGTGTTTTCTTCAACTTTTTATTCCATCTTGCCAGCTGTACGCAACTTTCTTTATATTTAGCATGTGCATTTCAAACATGCACCAGATTTTAAACAATTACGTATTACTATCTTGTTTAGGATGTGTTGATAGGTTGCTGTTTTATTTGTAAAATTACTACAATTTTATTTATTTTAACTTGTCACAGCTTTATCCGGTACATGCTTATTTCACATGCATATAGAAAGCCATCTGTATTACGAAACCCTAAAACTATGTTAAATGCACTAATGGAACACGAAATAAGCTGCCGATTACGTGGGAAAAATTAAACAATTCGTGGATGTGAACGACTGCATACGTGCGCCAATGATGAAGCTGACACTGTTGTGGCACCGAAACGTGTCTGCCGGGGCTAGTGATGTAGAGAAATGCCAGCCATTTTATTTAAAGTGCTGCATCTCCACACATCTTAGAATCTTTGATGCACACAAAAAAATGTTTTGTTTCCATTTTGTGTTAATAGAAACACTGCAAATGTGTTAATAGAAACACTGCAAATCCAATGTGAAATAAATACTATTAAACGCAATGTATCAGCTATAAGCGTACTCAGTTTATATACTAACATACATTGCCATTTGTTATAATGAGAATTTCACTGTTACCAATTGTAATTCATCTCCGTAAATGGTAGTTTGTTTACGTTTTACATTGCTGTGTTATGATGTTATGATCACATTTTTATTTTCATTTTGCCATTAAATTTGTATTAACATTCTAACACGTGTTATCATTGTCATGCGGGATTAAAATAATTTCATATTATATATTAACCATATTTAATACTAAACAAATAGCTTAACATAATAAATCCTGTATCGGTTCTCAGGACCCTAAAAACTAGGAATGGGCCGATACCACATTTTGCCAATACCAACTATACTGATTCTAAGCTGCCGATGCAGCCTATTACAGTGATACCGATACCAGTTTTGATGAGCACAATCATAATTCCCAATTCTCAATATTTGGAATTCCTTGTTTATTGCTTAAATTTAAGTATTCAGTTTTGTGAACACTTTTAGCACTTTATATTACATGTCCACAATATAGAAATGAAATACAACACTAATTTTAATAATAAATGATAAGATAGACAATTAAACTGGGGAAATAAGTGACTAACAGTCGAGCAAAAACTGTTACCAGACAATACAGCATTCATTACAAATTGAGTTCCGTAACCCTTTAGGAAGGCACACATTTACTGTCACTGAAGATAAGGTTGAAATGAGCTGCCTATATTCTCTGCTTCACCGATATGAGTTGTGTTGATCTCTGTATTTCTACTTACCTTCTTCCTATTGGTCCTGGCCACACAAGACAGGCCTACTGTGCTTTGCTACATTTATTATTGACTGTTCATCGGTCAGTGGAGTTGCTTACTGTCTACGTGCCTACCATTGAGTCGTGACTGATATAACATGTTTCGCAATCCATTGTGTTCATTTGAGAAATTATTAAAATTGACATTTTTATTCTTACGAATTGAAATGGTGACTAGTTGTAATTTTTTACTTAGATTTCCATAAAGTCCAGCGAAACAGTAAAACCATAGAAGTGTGAGATTTGTCTTCAAGAGAAAAGAAGTTTCTAAATAAATGTTGCCCGAGTATGTACGTGCATACTCCTCAAAGGGTTAAAGACAACTTTCTAAACTTCAGGCAATGTGATGTGGACTTGATTTTAGACCTGAGAAATTACATATATAACCTCAAAATATATGTTTGTTTAAACCAACAGCGGAAAGCTGTCATCAAAAAAACTTATTCAAATCAATTTAATATTAAATATTCACTTGAAATTGAGCGAATTTTTTTATTTATATTAGTATTTTCACTTAGTATTCCTTCGTCGGCCAAGATATACTCAATCACTTGGTTAAAATGACAACTGGTTTATTTGCGACAATTTTTGCCAGTTATTACTTGCCGAGTCTTATTCAGACCTTTAACATTCTATCCAAAACTGCAACAAACAGTTTCCAATAAGAACTACGTCCGTCAAATTACCTCCACGGTTATAACCTTTAACTTGCCATTTTCAATAACATCAGAAATAGTTGAGTACAGTGTGCAATTAATTTTCACTGTTCCCAACTTATGAATCCAATAATGCCTAAGAAGAATAAGAATACAGGTTGCTTTCTCATTGTCGTGATCTATGAATGCAGTAAAAATGTAAGAAGAAAATAGAAAACAAAAAACTCTTTCGGGATGTAATCAATACTATCAATATCACCAGTTATAGATTATCTGTGTTGTTTTGCATTCACATAGTGTCCAAAAGCAATTGATGCACACAATCTTCGATGAATGCACCAACAGGAATTACGGTAAAATGTAAACAACTGGAACAAATCATTGAAAAACAATTGTTCCGAATATATTTTTGGTTTAGGACATAATACCTGATTGATGGATGCGGTAAATTAATGATTTACGAAATTTATTATGCTGGTTTATTTAACGTTGTGTTAAATAAATTAGTGATACTAATCTGTGAATAATAATCTGCAAATAATGTTCAGATGCCGCCGATGGTCATGGTATCGGCTGGTTAATTGGTATTGGTATCGGCCTATCCCTACTAAAAACACTTTGCAAAAATGGGAATTTCATAATAAACTGAGATCTATTAACGAAGTTCGACTGTACTTTGACTTACATTGAATTTAAAATTAACCTCGAGAAGAGAATCGCAACCATTTGTGGCCATAAGAAATGCAACAAACTTGCATTTCTCTCAAATTTTCTGTTTTCAATCAAATTTTTCATGGTTTCTGAGAAAAGGGTCTTTATCGAGAAGGTGGCTATTCCAATGGTCATATAATCTAGAGTTGACTGTAGGTACTAATTTTTCATACTTCATCAGTATTTTTTTGCCATGCAGTGGTAGTTCAGCCACACTTCCTCTGCTACTGCCTCACACACTCTACTGCTGTAGTTAAGTGACACTCGTGCTATCCACTCATGTTATCGTGTCCTGTGCTGTATGATTGTAACCTCTGTCTTTTCACTAACTTTATTTTCAATTTAAGCACAATTTTTCAAGTAAATTGGATATCTTTGAAAGTGAGCTATCATACTGGTTACATTTTTATTTTATTTTTTTTCTAATTATTTCAAAATTTTCTAAATAATTTGTGCTTTGTACTTTTTGTTACTTGCACTCGTATTATTTAAAATGTAAACAACAAAGAAGAAAAGCCAAAGCACCACATGAAAATCTATTTTTTTGACAAAATTCAATAACTCTCATTCTTTCACTTAACCCAGAAATGTAGAGGTTGGGTTAAAAACAAAAAGAGATGGATAAATGAGGCAGAACAGAGCAGACAGTGGGAGTTCTTGGTCAGTAGACTTTAGGTATAGACAGCTCAGTTACTTGTTCTATGCCATCCGCTGCCGAGTTGAGACATACGTAAGCAAGGCAGCTCCATACAGCAAAACGCCTCGCTGTTTGATGCATGTACATTACTCTGCCATTTGTGATGCTCGTTATTTTGGCACAAAGCAAGAATTTAATTACTGCAGCATTGAAAAATCATCTGAATTTTACTTGCACTGTGGAAAAATTTTACTTTGAATTATGTATTTTGCATAATTTTGAATTAACAAAACTGGGAAGCATATTCTTACATATTGTTGTCAGCTTCGCTGATTTTGGCCCACCCCACGCAAGTGAGCAAAGAAGAGTACAGAGAGTCGTGATATGATAATAGACATTACGGCAATATAATGTTTTGAATGACATGCAAACAATAATCCTACCAGTGTTTTGTCGAGATGGGTGAGCCTTGATTTCAGAGCCTTAAGCCAAGCCAAACTTTAGAAGAATAGTGTCAAGCCGAGCCAATTTCTAAAAAAATAACATTGAGCCTAAGCTTTATGGCACCTACATATCAGGTCAAATTCAGTTTGAATTATTTTTAATTCAGTCAAAAAAAAATCCCTAAATTATATGTATTTAAAATTTGTAATAATTATAAGAAATTACCTCAAATGTACTCGATTAAAATGTCTCTCACATTAAGAAACAAATAACTCAGAATTAAAATTTATCAAAAACTAAATTACGATAAAATGTATTTGTATAAAAAATATTACATATATCCCTCCGTAAAAATTACCACAACTGTATTTGCAACAATTTTTGCCAATCACTAGTTGCCAAGTCTTTTTCAAATTGTACAATTCTAACCAAGCGTGCAACCGATATTTTCTGATAATAATCACGCCCATTAAATTATGTACCATAATGGTTCTGACCACATTCCAAAATCCGTTTACAATAAGCGAGTTATAGTTTTTCCAGGCAAGTCGATTTCAGAGTTGAGTTGTTTGAAAAACTCGCAACTTCAACCCGAGTACAAATCAATGTCGGTTGTGAAAAAACTAGGTTGTGGTTACATTTGGTGAGTTAACAAAACTGTTTTGGAGTACAGGATGTGGTTCAAATAATATTAAGTCACCCATCTCATTTTTTTTTAAGTATGCTTAAAATAGGTAAGATTACGTGAAGACTGACACACATTTCATTCTTTTCGAGCTGCGACCTTGACTACGAGCAATTATTGTTTGATGTAGTCTGTCGATATATAGACCTACCCCCATTGAATAAACTACAACAAACTATTTAGGTAAACATGGCAATGTATGATGGTGTCCACAAAGTACGGATAGCGGTAATCAATAAATTGAGGAATGTAATGTGGAAGCACAAATCCGCTCAAATATGTTCTAATGTCATATTATTTAGATATTTAAAAGTCAGTATCAAGACGTGGTTGCTGACGTGCTTATATGAACATCACTTATAATTATGAATGATTACCAGTTCTCCATGTTTTAGGTTACCTGCACAATTGTGTACAACATTATATTTGGGAATGATATATTTTAAATGAAGAAGAATGGCGTTGACTTTGATGTAGTGCGTGAAATATCAGATTTTGATTGAAAATTATATTTCTGGTGGAGTCTGAAGAATCTTTTTGGGGAAACTTTTGTTACAATACTCTTTTGCTTGCTATTGGCTGCTCTCCTAAACATTATTATTATTATGATAAGCAAATAGATAATTGAAACTGAGAAAAGAGTTTTTTACCAAAGAAACACAAAATATTAAAAACTCATTACCGTATTTACCCGAAAGGAAGACGACCCTGAATCGAAGATGACCCCTTTCTAAAAAAAAATATTTTTGAGGGAAAAGTATTTAAACCTAAATTCAAGACTATCCCTGTGAAGTGCTGAAAAAATTATTAAGGTTGAAGTATTTTTGCATGAATTTGTGACAAACCCTTCAAGAAGAAATGCTATTATTTGAATACATAATATGATATATTTGATTTACTTTTAAAGAAAAGCTAATCACAATGAAATAGGTGTGTCTAACCTGGATGTATGGTAGAAGCATTTTTCCTACACTAAAACTTTTGTGGGTGTTATATACCTATTCGTGACTTGGGATATTTTGCTTCCCAGCAAAGTACTTCTTTCTGGCTGGCCAGGAGATATCTTATAAGGGGACCCTTGTCAAAGTTGACAGGTACAGTCTCGTGAAAAACGTTTGTCAAAATCACCTAGGTTTTTGAATTGAAGACAATTCCCGAATTGTAGATGAACCCTCATTTTTTCTATTCCTTTTCTGTCAAAAAACCTTGTCTTCCTTTCTGGTAAATACAATAATTATCAGCGTCTTTAATGTGACATGTTCGGATGACAAGTTTCAGTATTTGTCGAGTCTGAGCTAGAGTATTATAAAAAAGCTCGAATTTCGAGTAGTTGCAGGTGCCTACAAACAAGGCCATAGAACATTGGATACAGTTCCGGAGATAGTGAAATTCGTTCTCTTTACTGCCAACTTAAGACTGCAGTAAACACGTAACAAGAATAACATTTCCAGATGGTTTCTCATTGTCGCCAACCTACGATTGCCATAAATATGTACAAAGAAGAAGAAAAACTGTTGCAGAATGTAAGCAATACTATTGATAGCATCAGTTATTGATTTTCCGTGTTGTTTTTCATTCACATAGCATTCAAAACCGAATGATGCGGAAAATCTTTGGCGAATGTACTGAAGAGAAAATATGCGTAAAATGTAAATAACTGTAATGAATCATCAAAAATCTACTCTAATTCTTAGCTAAACAATTGTTCCGAATTTTGGTTCGATTTTGTTTAGAATATCTGGTTGATGGATGTTGGTAAATTAATGATTTAAGGGTCTTAGCATGCAGAATTTTCTTAAACATTGTTTATATAAGATATTTGTCGGGACTGTGCAAAAAAAATACTTATATGGGAAATTGACATAAACGGGATCTCAAAGAGTTTTCATGTATTTATCTTTGTTTCAAAATGTAAACAAAGGCAAAGTGTCTTTACCGTATTTACTAGTGTATAGTGCACACCATAATTTTTGCATCATGTTCCAGGGGGGAAAAAATTTTTAAATAAAATTTCACCAAAAATTGTTCGGGCCCTGTTAGTAAATATGGAACAAATTATTATTTTTTACATTAACGTGTGGTGATTGTGATATGTTTCGAAATTACTTCAAATAACTTGGGTGCAAAAAGCCAAAATAAAAAAATTCCGAAAACCTTGTGCTCCTACTACTCAACACCACGGCTTTTTTCTTTTTTCTCTTTCTCCTTCTAGCAGTGACAGGCTCTCTTTTTTTGCCATGCTAGAATGTCACACCACCCTTCTCTCAAAAATAAAGTGTTGTCTTGTCCCTTCTACTTGCCACATCCCTTCACCACCCGTGACCATAATTCACTATCCTCTGCCATGGATACAATGAGGGTTGGAGGAATTATGGACTAGCAACATCTGGGTGTTATTTTTAAGGGTTAGGGGGCGTAAACACGTGGCAGCTCGGGTTTGCAGTATGGCAGGATGCCATTAGCAGGGGGAGTAGCGGGGTTGCAACCTACACACAACTGAAGGGAGGGGAGTGATGTAAGAGCGAGAGATGAGACAACAGATTGTTCCACCACTTCCCTCAACATCCCTGGACAATTTGTGGCTACCACTCCCCCTTCCTCTTTTTTTCTGTGTGTATAGCGCGCACCCCAGAAATTTTTTCCTTTATTTTGGGAAAAAAGGACACACTATACAGGAGTAAATATGGTACTTCCTAGTCTGAGCAGCCTCATTAAAAGTGGCTTGATTATCGAGCTGAGGTTCAACGAGACGATAATATTCACTTGATTTTCAAGCCGAGTCGAATAGTAAAAGCTTGGCTCGGCTCGGCTCGGCTCAAGTTTTCAAACTTTGGCCTATCTCTAGCGTTTTGAGTTATGAAGGCATTCTGCAGTGATAACCCTCAGGTGGCTCACCTCTCCTGACCTTTGGCAAATTCAATTTCTGCGTTTATGTAAAGAATGCTGTGGATTACTGACCTCATCCTCTGATCATGACTTGGGGTACGTTTAACCTTCCAGATGTTCAGGACGAACAATATAAAACTGTGACAGGCCTCCAAGCCGTAGTAGTTGTTGGATGGATGAGTGGCTGAGTTCCGAGAGATAGAAGACGAGCTGTGAGAGATGTTACCAGGGGAAGGGAAATCTGTGACTGCGAGTATCAAGCAGGGAAGAGTGCAGCTAGCAAGTTGGGCTATTGGACTAAACGCTTGAGTGAAAGACATTACAAATGATGGGAACAGATAGACTGAACATGTGTTAATGATTAGTGTGAGTTAATTGACAATAACTAAACAGACACATAAAGAAGGATGTTAACTAGAGTTGAAATAGACATTAAATATTTTGCTGACTGAGAAATAAAAAGAGTAAGAGTGGATATAGATACTTTAATACTGTAAATAATATCTGTGAATAAATTAGGAATCAAATTTAGTCCTTTTAATTTTTAATAATACCTTCATCTATTATGAACTCATATACGCCCCACAGGCATCCCATGTAACACTGGTGTCAGAAATGGGTTGGAGACTATTATTAATTTATCAATTGTAAATCAAGTTAGGCAATAGCTTAGTAATTACTGATATTATGGCAAATTAATTAAGTGTAATATTTGTATGCTGCAAAATTCAGACTGTTTTGTACAACGATTGCTGTTAATGTTAATTAGAAAAATTTCTGCAGAACTGGAAGCACATATGTCTCCAGAACTGAAAGTACTGCAAGAATTATTTGAAGGGTTAGTTAGCCAAATGAGCGTATGTGTTAATAGTCTTGATAGCAAAAATAGTACTACAAACGAAGCTGTAAATTCCCAATTAATTCAGTAATAGAAAGTGTTAACGAGAATGTTAATTGGTAAGTAAACTTGGTAAATGATAATGTAGACAGGAAAATTGACTCTGTAAATGAAAATGTAGACAGGAAAATTGACTCTGTAAATAAAAATGTAGACAGAAAATACACACTGTAAATGAAAATGTTGACAGGAAAGTAGATACTGTAAATGAAAATGTAATTAGACAGGAAAATAGGCACTGTAAATGAAAATGTAGACAGGAAAATATAGGGCATTAGCGGGTTGGTGAATACGAGAGTTGACTGTTGACATGAAAATTAAGTGTAAATGAGAAAGTGAATAGTGTAAATGAAATAGCGGACAATGTAATTATAAGAAGGGCCAGTATCGACGATGAAATGAAACAGAAGATCAGTGCAGTAGAGAAGCAACTGCAGGAATTTCTTCAGCAACGGAGTTTCACTATCATCACACCTGCAGACTTCTTGGAGGGAGTACTGATGCTTGTCGCTTGAACTGTCTGTGGGCAAGTGGCTTTTGGGACTGTGATAGGTCAGCCGTGTATATACTACGAAACTTAGTTTGGTCTCTTACTGTTTACCTTGCATTGGATGCATAGGCTGTCAACTCGGCACAAAGTCCAGTATTGTCGGTCGGACAATATGTCCGACAGGAACACTAGCCCTCAGGGGCAACGTCGACTTACAAGAGTTAGATGGGCTTGGCTTCAGTGAGGCAGTAGTGACGCTGCAGGATGGTCGGGTGGGCTCCGTTGTCTTCCTGGCCTTGGCGGGTGTGGAGCTGCTGTAGTGTTCTGCCAGTTGTTGGTGATTCTACTTTGTTCCTTCCAAGCTGCCAAAGTGTAGATTGGTGCGCCCGAGCCTGGTGTGGCTTCCGGTTACCAGGGCCCAGACCACCGGATGATTCTCTTTGCCTGTCCTAGTTGGATAGAATACAAAACTCCTGACGGGAGAAGCCGGTCTCCCCGCGTGTCGAGCGTCTTGGGCCTGCCCCTGTGTGGTCTCGATTCCTGGAGCAACGAGGTTAGCTGCACACACCTGCTTAGCAATACTAAATTCCGTCTTCTTTACCACTCTCTGAGCTCCGTGCATGACGTGGAATGGCATAGAAGTACAACACACTCAATACCCCTTGGAAACGGCAAGCACTTGACGAAGTCATGACTAGACGTGTATACCGAAAATGGCTGATGGTGCGTTCCCTGGCTCCGAACAGTGCAAGCACCTGGAGGTGTGGGTCGTACACAGTCTTCCTGCCACTGCCTTGTGTGGTCCACAAAGGTAGAGCATCCAATCCCAAGCAAATACCCCTTCCAGAACTTCAGCTAGGCTCAGCGATACAACTTGAGGTGGCTGTCCCGCCTCGGTGGGGTGTATAGCTAGTGGTAGAGGCTGTACTGTTCTATACACCGGGATCTATAGAATGGTTGGCCATCGGAAAGATGAGGTGTATATGGTGACAGGCAGGCCCCTGAAGGGGATCTGATGTCCTCCTTTAGGGTCGTAGTAAATCAGCCTGGTCTCTTAGTTGCCCCTTCTAAGGTCTATACTTTGTAACAGATAGGTTATACTCCAAGGACAGAGAACTCTCGGATACATTACAGAATTAGTATTTATTGAAACAATAAATGTTAGATGACTCGTACATAAACCAAGCAGGTTGTTGCAGCTGAAGTAATAGCTACGCAATTAACGGGTGTAGGAGACCTGCTCCTAAGACTATTTAAGATGCAAGTGGAAAGATAATCTTTAACTTACGCAACTATAAGTATGGGGGTTTGCCTAGAAGAGGTACTAACTTAAGTGATGATCACTACCATCAAGTAGTAGTGGTTGTTGACCCAGGAGGATCGGCAATGGAAGTGTCAAGTATCTGGTTGATGTCTTCTGTAGACGATGGCTTCTGGTGGTAACAAATATCAAAAGGTGTTGAAGGCTCTGGAAGGTGGTAACGGTAGCCACTGGTGGTTGGTGAGGAACTAGAAGCTCTAGGAGAGGACCGAGCCGGCCTAGATCAGTAGAGAGCTCCAACACATGAAGTGTTGAGGTGAGCTACTGGAGACGATAACTCCCGACCTCAGCCACGCACTGCCTTATATCTGGCTCAGTGACGCGAGTGCGCCGGGTTGGGGTGGGAGATATGATGTGCCCCTGTGACGTCTGCCTGGAACAAGCAGGCTGGGAGAACTACCCTTGTAAGCTCGATATAGAGCCTCGGGCGCTCTGCCATCTTTGGCAGTGTGGCGACACTGTCTGCCGGGTGCTTCAGGGAGGCTGACATGTCACACGGCTGCTTTGAATACCCTTTGTTTTACATGCAGAAATAGTCAGTTTAGCTGTAACTATTCTCGGCGCACTCCTGCTTGATCTGACTCTTCCTCTGGTGTTAAGGCTCATTATTAGAGAGAGAAGGGCAGGTCAGGAACAGTCTGGAAACCAAGTAGTAACAATGTCCCTTCATGGTATCACATCCTGTTAGCGTCTTGGAGTCATTTCGTTAGGTTTTGAAGCACGTAATGATGAGTCGTAGTAGTCGTGTTTGGTACATTAGTATAAGCGGCACGTGTCATTACCAACAACAGTTTGAAACAGTCACCATCCTACATGACTGGTCAGTCGAACAGCGGGCTTACTACCTCGCGGCTGTACTTAGAGGCCCAACACTGAGCATACTACATTCTCTGCTAGAGCGACATGGACTGGAGTACCCAACACTAGTATCAGCCTTAGAGCTATGTTTCGGCGACTGGTATCTGCGACATGCCCATCGTGACCAGCTGTGGAGCCGCACCCAGCGACCAGAGAAGCCACTGCAGGAACTATGGCAAGACATTGTGCGGTTTTCCTACCTTTCTCTGAAAGGGTGCCATGAGGAGGCATGCGAGATAATCACATCCGGTGGTGGCATTGATGAAGGAGCCACAACCCGCAACTGTCTGCACCCTGCAGGACACCCTGGCCCTAGGACTGAAGGTGGAGTCAGCAAGACAGGAGCCCGCACCTCGATGTCCATTATGCACAGTGATGCTGAACAAAGGCAAAGACAGGATAACAAAGACACTGAAATAATTGCAGTTGGCTTTGAGAGACATCGCTTCCGGGGTTCATGCTGCAGTGTTTCACCACCTCTACACAAATGGGGGGAGTGTTGCTCATTTGGACAACAGGGGCCTTGCCTACAACAGCAGCAGCATAAACAGAAGCAGCAGCAGGAAAAGAAGCAGCGAGATGAAATTTGTGAGCTTCGTGCATATGTCCAACAACTGAGAAACAGCATCATCATGCTGATGCTGCAAGCTGCACATCTCACAAAGCAGTTGGAAAATGCACATGATAAAGTGCGAGTACTGTCGAAATGCTGTGTGTATACTGTGCCACATAGCAGCTATAGAAGCTTATGGCATGGAGCGTATAATGTTGGTCCCCTTCTGTAGTGACTGTGGGATACTAGTCTCATGAAAGAAGTGTTTTGGGGGGCAAAGAACCAGTTGGTGAACTCTAGAAAGGGAGTGAGTCAGTCAACAGAAACCACCAGGTTTCTGGGTACATTGGGCAAGGATTCTGCCACAACCATTAGCATCCACCACAATTCCAAGCACTTTTCAGATTGGTAGATATGATCTAAAGGAAGATGCATGGGGAAATTCTGTAGTTGCTTCATCTTTACATACTGGTAATGAAAGGATTAGTCATTCTGTAAGGCATAAATGACCACATAGTGACAGGATGAAGTCATCAAATGAGAGGAGAATCTCGAGCAATGTTTTTCAAGGAGGACAACTAGTGTGGCTGTACAATCCACAGAGGAGAAAATAGTACTGCCCGAAACTACAGAAATTTTAGGAAGGTCCCTACAAGATTCAGAAGAATATCAATGATGTGGTCTTTCGGATTTGTCGTCGAGGCTCTTGGCGGAGCCGAAGGTTGTCCACATTGACCGACTGGCATTCTACTATGGACCAGATGTTGCAGAGTCTGTTGAGGATGGGGTAGTGTTATGTGTCGTTGGTCCGCACCACTAACCTTGGCCCGTCCTGTGTGAGCAAGCGAAGAGGAGGAGTGAGAGTCATAATATGATGTGAGGAAAGTCAATTAAATGTTTTGAATATCAAGCGAGCTATAATCCTAGTGTTTTGAGTTATGAAGGCATTCTGCCATGATAACCCTTTGGAGGCTTGCCTCTCCTGACCTTCGGCGGATAAAATTTCTGCATTTATCTGAATAATACTTTGGATTACTGATGTTCTCTCAGTGTGTCTCAGGGAGTGTTGTTGAACCTTTCAGATGGTCAGGACCAACAATATAAAAGATTGACAGGCCTCTGAGCTATAGTAGTTGCTGAATGGATGAGTGGCTGAGTTCTGAGCGATAGAAGACGAGCGTTGAGAGAAGTGACCAGCGGAAGGGAAATCTGCTACTGCGAGTATCAAGCATTGAAGAGTGCGGCTGGCAATTTGGACTATTGGACTAAATGCGTGATTGAAAGTAGTTACAAATGATGGCATCAGATAGCATGAACATGTGGTAATTATGAGTATGAACTAATTGACAATAACTAAACTGAGACATAAAGAAGGTAGTTAATTAGAGTTCAAATAGGCATTAATTATTGCACTCACTGAAAATAAATAGAGTAAGAGTGGAGATGGATAATTTGTTGCTGTTAATAATACCTGTGTGAATAAATTAGAAAACAAATATAGTTCTTTTAATTTGTATTAAGACTCTGTTACTCACGAACTCAGATACACACCTCAGGCATCCCATGTAACAATATAAAATTGCATTCTTGTCTTCAGGGGCTAACAACAACTTCAATTTACTTAGAATTCTCAAATTACCATTGTTCGAATTAATCAGATTTTACTGTAAACATTTTTGTTGCTTATACTGTACAGAATTTTGTGTGTTATGTTTGCAGCTGAACAGTTGACTGTAGTCAAAGACAGTAATGATGCTACCTCAGAGAGAGATGAAGCTGATGGAGAGGATGAAGATATTGATCAAAATTCAAGTGATGATGAGGTAAGGGCCTGTATATATTTGTATACATCTGTAGTTAATGTGTTTGTACAGTAAATAAAATACAGAACCTCACTGATTGCATTTGAGTCAAATATCTATCCTTTTCTGGGGGACTGCTAGACAATAATTATAGTTGTGGAAAAACAGTACGCATGGACTAATCTCGCTGTGTCAATTGCACACATGACCAATGTCACTTCTTTAAGATTATTAAAATTTTAGTAAGGTTAAAGTTATAAATAGGTTACTAGGCTACCACAAATATATAAAAGGACAGGAATTCAAGTACTCACAGTGTAGTACTTGTTGACACACACACACACACAAACACACACTCACTCATACTGACAAGTTCACAAACAATTACAGACAATTTTGAACTATTTATTTTAAGAAAGAATACAAAAGGAGAATGGCAAACAACCCTTAAAAGACTAATAAAATTTAGTGTATATAAAAATCAGGCATGGATAAAAAAAAGATCACAATTAGTAACAAATCATGAATAATTCATACAGTTGATACAATTCATTTAAACACATCACTAGTATCGGAGCACCAACACAACAGCTAAAAAGTACCATAATTACTCGTGTATAGCACGTCCTTTTTTCCCCAAAATAAAGGAAAACATTTCCGGTTCTGTCCCACATAACACTTTCACAAGGATTGCCCACAGTGGCAGGTGCAACGTCAATGTGTGGAAGAAGAGGGCGCAACTACTATGCCACGTACCACCCAAACCGCTACTGACAAGGAAAGCTTCCTGCAGATGGGAAAACGCTGCGCCGGTGGGCCAAAAGGGGCGGTCCTGCCAGAACAGAGGGGCAAACCGTACAGCTCTTAGATGAAGAGACTGAGACACCTGAAGCCCCAGACATCAAATTCTTTTTATAGACTGTTCGCGTTAAAATGGGCACTTTTGAAATCCCTGCTGAAGTTCTACTTTCTTGCCCCATTGCCCATTATGTATCCTTCCGCCACATGTAAACAAACATTACCATGTGATTGCCACATGTTAAAATCAGTGTTTACATTTCAGGACTGGCAAATTGTTTTGGACCCTAAGTGATGAGTATTTATAACTAATTACATAATAATTGTAGTACACAATACACATGAAGTGTGTAAATGTATGTATATGTATATACATCCTTACTGCTATATAAATGGGAAAGTGTATTTGTTTGTTTGTACTTCTTCTACGTCAAAACGAACACCGGATCAACGTGATTTATTGCACAGAGATAGTTGGAGGGCCGGAGAGTGACATAGGCTACTTTTTATCCTGGAAAAATATCTCATTTTCTTCAGGAAAATTCTTAGTATGAGTTTTTCTTAGGTTTGATTACTGCATAAAAAATTATTGTTAAAAAAAAAATTATTATTTCTCCTTTTTATTTTGTCTATGGTCTGTAAACAGTTCCTTCCAAAAAGCCTTAGTGGTCCAGTGGCTAGCGTTATTCCAAGTGGGGCGGCAGTGACCCAGTGGATAGATATATATTATGTGGGGCCGCAGTAGCTCGGTGACTAGAGAACCCAATAGTGGGACCGCTGCTGGTCAGGGGCTAGAGCACCCAATAGTAGGGCGGTAGTAGCTCAGTGAGTATAGAACCCAATAGTGGGGCCGCAGTAGCTCAGTGGCTAGAACACCCAATAGTTGGGGCCGCAGCTGGTCAGAAGCTATAGAACCCAACAAAAAAAAGTGGCTAGATAAATTCAAAGTCCTAAATATCATGCTAACATAAAACATGTGTGAAGCAATGGTAGGGTGTAATTTAATAACTCCATTAAACCTGAAAGGAAAAATATTAGTATTTTAAACATAAAACCTTAATGAAATTATGTTGGGCTTTATTTTAATAACTTTATAAAAATATTGTGTAATCAAAATTTAGATGCATCACAATTATATGACACAACGAGGCTTAGTGTCAAAAAACTTCATTATTTATCCCCTATAAACACGCGAGTGGAGCCACAGGTGAAGACCAAAATGGTACAAAAAAGACAACAAAATATAACTCTTCTATATGAAGGATCTTAACTGTCGAAGACCTATCATCTTAATTGACGTCCTTAGTAAAAGACGCAATGTTATGATAAACCTTCCTTGGGTAATAACCAAAAGAACAAATTCGCCTCCGATTCATGTCAGGATAAAATCTGCAAAAACACATAATCAATACTGTTAATAATCATAAAAATTAATGTAATATGCAGAAAGGAATTAAACTAGTAATACAACACAGACACACCTCAAAACAAGGTAAGAACACAAAAAAAAACTGATAACAGAAAAGTCCAGGATCAGCCCACATGTACTACTAGGTACAAAATGTACTGCAGGGTTTTTTTTTTTTTTTTTTTTTTTCCATATTTTTTTTTATATTCCTTTCCTTTATATTAAAAAGGAGTGAATATTTTAATATATATATATATATATATATATATGTATATATACATATATATAGTTATAATATATATTTATATTATATATTATATTATATATATATATTATTTAAATAAAATATACATATAAAATATATATATATATGTATATAACATTAGATTGACAAAAGATATGCAAGAAGAATTAAATTCATTCCCCCCTATTTTCCTCTCAATATGATCCTTTTAATATGCTCGAAAGGAGTTATTGCCCTTGGTAAGTTGGTGGATCAAATGTTTATGTTGGCCAACATGTTTGCACTTGTGTGTGTGTTGCATGTAACAGGATGTTATCAGTTGCGATAGTGCATTGCGCTTGGTTGTAACCAGAAGTTATCACCTGGAAGTGGCAGTTGTTTATCGTCCGGAAGTGGTGGCTTGGTGGGGCCCAGAAGTACATCCGGTAATAATGTCCCAGCACATAGCGACAGTGTATGGAGATATGGAGAGCTGCCACGGAGTTTCCCTTTCGCATATTAAATGCCAAGCGAGTAGGTTAAAGTAGTAGGTGCGAGATGATCGTGGACTTTATTATTTTCGGTTTTTTTGTTTTCTTACCTTGTATTTGGGTGAGAGACAGTTGGACGGCTGCAGATGGGAACGTAGGAGCGAGGCGAGCACTGCATGCTGTGGGCTTTGCTGGTTGCGTACTACACAAGCTAAGTGGGCGATGATTCAGCGCGGCCTAGTTGCAGTATACTGTGGCTCATATGTAGTGATGTGGACACAAGTACAGCTTAGAGTGGCATGTGGGGAAGGAACAAAATACACTAACACTTTTTCAAACGTATATGAGACATAGAACAGGCATTTTAAAATATTTTAACATACATAGCACTTTAATGAGTGTAGGCAAGCTTTGTGTGTCTGGCTGACACTGAGTCATACTTAGGCTCACCCAACTTATTGACTTGAATTGGAACAGTAGACTCCCCTTAAATATTGGTTACACGATAAGGTCCTGGTAGCTGTGGGGGAAGGCCATGTGTCTACCGCGGTTACACACCCACACATAGTTGTTAACCTTTAATGTGTTCTTACTGTGAGTTTTGTCAAAATAAGATTTCTAAAGGCTCTGCGCTTGTATTAAATTTTGTTTAGCCGCTTGGCATACTTGTGCAGGGAAGGCAGCTTCCACGTCATGGAGGAGATAAAAGGGCATAAATTTCCTACAACTATTAATACTGGTGTTAATATTGAACTGAATAAATGGAGTGTAAAGGTCCCAATTTACTTGGTCAGCACTCACACAAGCAGTAAGTTTTTCTCTTATGACACGGTTATTTTGTTCCACTAAACCATTACAACGGGGGTTGTAGGCAGTGGTTGTGAGCTTTTTGACACCTAATGACTTGAGGAGATTGCTAATAAGCTCATTCTGGAAACTGGTTCCCCTATCTGTATTTTCTCAGGGCAGCCAAATTGTAATATTACTTTTTTTAATAAAGTCAGCACATGTGGCTGCATCAATAGCGTGAACAGGTTGGGCAACGACATAACGTGTGGGATATTCAGTCGTCACTAAAATATATCTGTTATTACGAGCTGTAACGGGTAAGGGACCTTTAGCATACAAAGCCCAAGTTTTGTGGAGGATTGAGGTGGGAAAGGGGTGAGTTGGCCCATGGGTTGAGATGTAATTGCTATAACTTTTTGATAATCTGGGCATAATTGGACATACTTTTTAACATCGTGAGCCATAGAATCCCAAAAATAAGATTTTGTAATTTTACGTAGTGTCTTAAAAATCCTAAAGTTCTCTCCCCCGAATATGGCCTTATGATGGGCCTGAATGATTTCTGGGACGTAAAACTTGGGAACAAGAGTCAATTTAGATGGGTCCTGGGGTGTGTTAACCTTGAAAAATATTTTCCAGTTGCTAGCTATGTCATAACGACGGCTCAATCCCAGATATTGTGTGTCGGCCTGATCTGGGTGTAATAAAGCTTGTTTGAGTTTTGAAATATGGGGGTCGTTTTCATATTCACCAATGAATGGGGATTGAGAGACAGTGATAGGGCATAAATAGAAATTTGAGTCGTCATGAATATGAATATATTCATGCTTGTGTGTGTACACAGGGAGAAAGTGTATAATATCGGCGTAGTATACGACAAGAATTGTACATTTGAGGACATGATTGATACATGCTGACGTGAGTGTTAATGAATTTTTCCCTGATGACGTCAATGGTAACATGGTAAAGTGCGGAGACAATTTTCATAATTAAAGGTAATCTGTAAATGTCTTCAATTTGTATAGCGTTAGCAAGCCTATCTTTCTTTGCTGGTGACGCAGGAGTGATAAAATAATGTTTGAAACCCTCATAATGTGTCCTAAAATATTTAGCCACATTAGCAGCAATTTCACCTGCCTTGCTTGTGTCTAGGAAAATAACCTCAGCAAAAGCTGTAAAAAGATACTGGCATGACATTAAGGGTAGCTTGATGTCATAAGGTGTGCCGTGTACACTGGCCAACTGGGTAGTGACCGAGGGTGCAGTGGGCAGCCTACTCAATACGTCAGTTAATGTCTTGAGTTTCCCCTTGTCAATATTTGTTTGAAAATGGATCTCACTTAAGTCTATAGCCATCTTCTGGATAGGAGCGTTAGTACGTAAATATCTCAAACTTGCATGGTCGGTTTCAATGGTAAATTTACGCCCATATAAATATTGACGAAAGTGAGAGAACACAAGTACTATGTAGCAGATAGCTCTCTCTCTCTGGCGTGCTCCAGTGACCCTCTTGAAAAGAAAGCCGCTATATTTTGTTGTTTAATGTGTGGATCAATCTCAATGAGCGCTCCTCGTACAGCTGTGTTACTAGCATCACATGCAAGAACAATTCCGTGGCCTTCGTTAAATGTTTGTAAAATTGGCGCCTAATGAATGGCTCGTTTCAAATTCAAAAAGGAATTCTGTTGCTCTGGGCCCCTTTTAAAGGAAGTGGTGTGCTTAGTGAGATTGATCAAAGGCTGAGCGATAGAGGCATAATTTAGAATATATCTACGCAGATAAGAGATCATCCGAAAAAAAGAACGAAGTTGTTTCACATTAGTAGGGGGAGCAGTCTGTTCGATAGCAGCAACCTTGTTGGGGTCGATGGACATACTTTGGGGAGTGATGATAAGACCTAGCACCTTAACAGTTTGTTGGGCGAATGAACATTTATTGGTGTTAACCTTGACATTGAAAAGGCATAATCATTGGAAAACTTTGCGTATATTGGCTATATGGTCTTCTAATGTACTGCCCAATATAAAAATATTGTCAATGTAGGCGATTGCTACAGTCCATCTAAGGGGGCCCGAAAAGTTTGTTTATGAACATCTGAAAGTATTGGGCTGAAGTGGACAACCCCATTGCCATTCTACAATATTCAAATAAATGAACCCTGTCAATGCTAAAAGCTAATTTATGGTGATCCTGGGGGTGAACAGGTATGCTATAAAATCCAGAAAACAAATCTATGCGTGTAATGAAAGGGGAATGGTGTAGGGGAAGGGGGTATTTGACTCTAGTTAAATGTTGATTGAGTTTATGAAAATCTGTTAAAAAACTAAGGCCTCCGCTTCTTTTAGAAATCGCTAGGCTGGGGGCAGAATAGGGAGAGTTAGCCTCCCAGATTATCCCGGCACAGACCATGTCTTTTATTTGAAGCAAAAGTTCATCCCGTACTTTGGGACTAATGCGATAGAGGCGTGTGGCAATAGGCTTGTCAGTGTCTAACTCTAATTTAATTTCAAAGTCTTTGGCTTCAGTGAGATCAAGGATAGAAGCAGCAAAACTGTCACTATATTGGTCAATAATAGCTTGAATGGCCTTCTTTTGAGGAGGAGAAAGGGTTTCATTAATAGTAATGAGTGGGGGTTGATGTTCAAAGGCTTCAAGATTATTGCACAATTGCTCTAAAGATGGAAAATCAGTGATTTCTGTGTGAGTAGACACGAATGGAATCTCAGTTATCTTATTTTCATCGTGAGCATGCATTAACAGAAGGTTATACTTGAGTACTGGAATAATACTATACTTCCTAATGAAGTCGACACCTAAAATAATGTCCTGCTGAAGGTTATTGATGACTAAGAATTTCTGAGGATAAGTGCTGCCCCGAATGTGTAATTTTATAGTAGTTTCAAATTGGGGTGGTGATAATACTGACATAGCTGCAACTAAGGTGATAGGTTCCTTTAAGGAAGAAAGGAGTTAAGTGGACAAAACAGTACTTGCCATGCAACTGCATGAGCAGCCCATATCTAAAAGTGCGTAGTAACGCCAGCCCTTTATCGTAACTAGGATACGCGGCGTGGCTGAACTGAAGTAGTCTTGCTGACAGGGCAAAGGAGGCACAACGCGTGTCTGTTTTTCTATGCCCATTTGTGGCACAGCTCCGCTCAGTTTGCTGTTCTCGTCATCATTGAACTTGTTGGTATTGTTTGGAAAACATTTGATACGCGCTGCGTCGGAAGTGGGAGTGGAGCAGGTGACGAAAATGGTACGCGGACTCAGCCAGAATTTGTTTTTAAATCACCGAAAACGGGTAGCTGCTTCTGTGGAAAATTGGAAATTTTTGTTGGGAAAGAGGGGACAATGTAGACTTTTATGGCAGACACAGAGGCATAATGCACAGGTATTGCTAGCAAGGCTGTGGGGACCCTGAACTGCACTCTGCGTGCCAACCACGCTGCAAAGTGGCAACACTGCAATTTTGCATGCTGGGCATGGGAGGTGTGGCAACCGCAGCCCCGTTTTACACGGGGGGGGGGGGGGAGTGATGCGCTTGCGAGGGCCGGTGAAACAAGATTGCATGCGCGCTGTCACAATTGTTGATAGTTGGTGTGGCCACAATAAAGGAGGAGGCGTGGCCGTTTGTTTATGACCAGATTGGGAAACTGGGACACGAGTTGATGTAGCAGAAAGGCGTGCCCTGTTAGGCTGCGCAAAATGTATGTGTGAGCATTGTCGATCCTGTATGTCACTGCTAATAAAATGGCGTGATGATGTGATTGCTAGTAAAAAGAATATGTCTGAAAATTTTCTCCCCTAGAATTAAACTTAGCGATCTCGGCATAAGACGTGTGGAGTACTACTTTGTTGAAAAGAGCATTGCACGTGGCCCGAACCCGGGCACTTTTGTCGTCGGGGGTGGCGTATCTTACCCCCTCGTGAGGAAGATTTTTGATGGATAGCGTGTCTGTTGGGTGGTGTTGTACGGGCGTGGCTGTGATGGAAATGAATTACCCCTGTGGTAGTGCGACTTGTTATTTGTTGGGGGATGAAAGTGGGTGGTATTGGGCATGCCTGAGTAATAGTTATGTGAGTAACTTGGATGCTGACGAGAGTGTCTATACCCCATGTGAACACGTTGTTGGGGTTGATAGGGACGCCTATTATGTTGAATGTTGGTGTGAGGTTCAATTTTGCAAAGGGAGAGCTGTGCAATTTCCTGCTTGAGTTTGCAAATTTCAGCTTCGAGCCTTTCAGAATCTGGATTAGTACTTTTGTGTGTGAGCCTCTGCTGGTATTGAAAGATGCCATTTTCAGTGTTTTGTAAGTTCTCGAGCAAGTATTCTAATGTGCCATTCTTTAACCCAATTAACTTGTCCGCAATGGACGGCAAGAGACTCCTCCAAACAACATTTATGAAGTCATTGTCGGTCATGGAAGGGTTAAACTTTGCCTGGTAATTTTTAAGGGCTTCGAGGTGACGCAAGGTGTCCTCGTCAACCGCCTGCTTCTTGTTGTAGATGAAATGTTTAGACCATTCTGTGTCCACGAGACTTGTGAACACCTTAGTCAACCGTGTTTTTATTTGTTGCCAAGTGATCGGTTGCACCCGATTAAGTGTCAAATTTTCTAAGGTATGCCTAGCAGTGTCAACGAGGGAGAATTTGATACGTTTACACTTGTCAATATCTGCCCAGCCATTAAGTTCGGCTGCTTCCTCAAAAGCTGGCAGGAATTCATCAATATTTTTCCTGTGTTTTCCTGAAAATGATGGGGGTTTGTCTGGCTGCTTGGAAAGTTATGTTAACTGGAGATGGGTTGTTGGCCATGTTGTGGTGTGGTGAGTGTTGTTGATCGTTAATGTAAGTGTAGGTGGTGGGTGGGGGTTGGAATGCACATGAAGGGAGGGGTGAATTGCTAATTTCCTCGTACAGAGGAAATCCAAAGAAATCGGCAAGGAGTGTAGGACATTGTGACGGTGTGTTAGGAATGAATTGTATATGGCGTGGCATGTCAGGAAATGATGTATCTAATGAGACATTTTGGATATGGCTAACGGTAGGTGTATCTGTGTTGTGTTGTGATGTGCTATGCGTTGTCTGTCACGTTCATCTAACGAATGCTCAAAGTCTCTTATGTCATTTATAACTGTTTTAATGAATGAGAGAGTTTGGACGCTTTTGCTTCACTACACGTTTCCATGTACTGTTGAATGTGGGTGTGTGACGTGGTGTCCAGTGTAAATGGTGTTGCGCACTTTGTGTAAACTTAGGGTAAAACATACTACAGAAAAGAAGAAGAGAATACACTCTGATAGTACACAACAAAATAGGAGTGGTTGAAGTAGATAGTTGAACAGAAGGTTCAGCATGCATGAAAAACAATACACATATTCTAACTACAGTAATTAAGCATTCTAAAGGGGAAGTGGGTGAGCAGGCGAGAGCAGTAAAGCTGCAAGGTTGCTACACAAGTGCTGTATCGGATACATGGTAACTTACCTAGGAAAAGGTTTGCTTACTGCATGGAATGAAGCAGCTGCTAGCATGAGTGGGCAGTGATGTCTGTAAGAGACGGGGGAAGGCGGCTTTCTCATACAAGTACTCTTGTTTGCAACTACAATAGTATCAGATAAAATATTAATTTTTATCAACTCGTTTAGCGTGCAGAGAAGTAAGTCCCCTGCTTCCGCCAGTGTAACACGTGCCCTTCCTCCTGTTCTATAGAATGCACTTATATGTACTGTCACAGTTACTCAAGTTCATCTTAAGGGTGGCAAGGGGGGTTGGGGGTCCTAGGGGATTTGACTCACTGGTAGCTGAATAAGTAAGAGAGATTATAAAAATATATATTTTAATGAAACAACAATTACTATAATTCACAATACATTTACTTTACACTGATTAACAGGAAGAAGTTATTATACTGCTTTACACTTAGACTTATTACTGACATTAAGGAAGCAGCTATTCCCTATCCTTGCCGATAGAATTAACTACAATGGGAATGGGGACAATGATTCGATACCAGTATTGGTCCGTACCGCTACACGAATTATGCTCACCCTTAACTTCTGGATGGTTGGCCTTGGAACCCTCTGACCAGTGGTAGGTTGATACCCTTGTCTTCAGTCTCAATCACACACTCAATACAAGTCGTGGTCTCATCGCCTTCTGGGGGGGGGGGGGCACCGCCCGGCGGAGTCTATTATATAGTCGGGAGAAGTGGGACGTGTTGATGAAACAAACGTGCCCAGCTACCATCTATACTCTGCCCTACCTAAGGTGGTGTAGTGCCGCCATATGATGCTACAATATGATCCTGAAGGTTTAACTAACAAGAAAATCAATCAGCTTAAATAATCGGCCAAACAATCCGACATATATTCTATAGTTTGTAGGTTAGAATACACTATATTTGTTGACAAATGATTACTGGTGGGGCAACCTACAAACAAAATCTCTTGTAGTCCAGAAGTGCCAACCTGAAAATCAAACACTTCCATGAGATACTTTAATAGCTAAACCAGGGCTTGTGTGTGACACAAAAATGTATCTAACAAAAATGACTAAAACTTCAAAGAGACAGTTTTACCTTAAGACAGTATACACACACTCTCTCCCCCTTCTCTCTCCTCTCTCTCTTCTTTCTCTCCTCTCTCTCTCTTAAATTGTATAATATTTATTAGATTGACTGGGGCCATTCCTCCAGAAAATTCTAGAAAACTTATCTCATTTACTGGTGCGGCCCTTCCTCCAAAGCCGACGCAATGCTCCCTCACACGATCACGCCATCTTGCCGACTCCTGCACGACAACTTCCTCTTCCTCTCTCTCCGCTTTGTGTTGTCCTGGCTGATGGAATCAGCCGGACACCTAACTCTTTCCCCTCTCACAGCCCTAAAACTCCGCTGCTGCTTGCTCAGGCATAAAGCCTTACCCATGTCAGCTCAGGGCTTGGCCTCGAAAACATCTTGACTGAGGTCTCTTGAAGCTTCGGGACACTCCCCAAAGTAAACAGGTCATGCTGATCATGAATTTACTGTGTTTGACAGTACTACGAATTCTTTCAGGCATCTATCTGGAAATATCGGTCCTGAGGCAGTTAAAAAAAAAGTTGCAGGCTACCAGCACACACTGTCTGGAGCTTTCTTCAAACTGCTCAAGGTCCGAACCAAAGTAAGGAGAAAAAAAAACGAAGTTCTGACTGAAATCAATTAACCTAACCTGCTTTTTAAAATAAAGTGAATAAATTAAAATTTATGTACAAAAAATTACCACAAACACATCAGTACTGATCTTAAACACAACCAAACCTTAAATCCGTTAATAAAAAAAGAAAAACGGGGGGGGGGGGGATAATTCCTACTATAGTAAAGGTATCTTAACAAAAAAAAATAAGGATTTTCTTACTATTTTCACCAAACGCAAAATTTTTGGAGTTCGACAATATTATGTAAAAAAAAAAAAAATCACTAATATTTGTTTAATAAGAGACATTAACTACAAATAACATATTTTAACAAACAACATGACAAATATATAAATACATGTGGACATCAATAACAAATAGTACACATCAATAACAGGTAAGTAACAGATATGTGTGTACAACAAACAAGCAGCTGCAAAATGCAAATACTTTTACCTGATCTTACAAACTTTACCGCCACTGACCATCCAGTACCTACTGTACAGTAGAGCAGCCTGGTACCTCTCTCAGTGGCACTGCCAATACTTCATCACCACTACCAGGATCATCTTTGTCAGTGGTGCGTAATCTGGATCCAGGGAGATGATGAATGGAGGTATGTCAGCAGCTTTGTGCAATTCCTTCTCTTCATTGCTCAGGAAGATATTTTCTTTTGATTATTTCTGGATAATTGCAGCCATGGAATTTTGTAACATTTTTAGGTAGGCTTAACATTAATAGCAAAAATTGAAATGTAAATAATTTATAATTTTAAAAAGTCTCAGATCAATCGAACAGATTTCTTTTTGACAAAACCCGCTACCATTTATATACAGAACTTAATTTGTCTTTACAAATGTAGCAACGTAAACAAACTAATATTATTATTGTTATATCAATTATAGCCAGGCCACAGGCCTTGTGTTTTTGTATGTGCTTATCGCTGTAACTGTGAATGTGTTAGGTATATTACAATTGTAGCCCTGCTCTTATTAATATCTAGCTCCTACAGTTTCTTTATAAATATTTAATTTAACACGTACACTGCGTAAAGTAATCTAACCTATATAAAACATGCATTTGCAAGTAAACAAGAACTCTGAAAATCTGGGATGTTAACTATGCTGTGTAATTTACAGTAACGTTAAATTTCAATGCCTACAATTTTTTGCGGTCAGTGTAGCAGATATAACATAAACAATTACTCAAGAACGCATCACTTGACGTGTGCCCAGCTAAGTCTGAATGGCATGTTTGTCTAGGATTTTAACGCTATACCAATAGCGTGGTTTTAATTAGGCTTAACGGTGTTTGGTGAGGGGTGTTGGTTACTGACTTACACCATCGTCTTGGGTGGTGCTAGTGATGCTGTGTTGGTTTCGCTTAGTGGTGGCTGGCTCGCCACACTCTGATGTGGTGATTCCAGGCAGACGACTCTCTGCTTCAGAAGTGTGGATTAGACCAGCCATACCTAGCCTCAGTCTAATAAACTAACCCTCTCAGCACTGGGTGGTACTCCTGGCTGGTACGGAAGGACGGTGAATAATATACAATTATGACTGGAGCAGCCGCGACTGCTTGGCATCTGAGTGGCAGCGTGGTCCCGTTCCACCTGCCTTTCCTGCGTAGGAGGTGGTAGTGCAGACCACTGTCTGGCAGTAATGTGAGCTTGGTATTGTTCCCTATGCTTAAGGCCATGCCTCACCTTGTAAGGCGTAGAGTAATGTGGCTTAACAATCAACGTAGTGCACCTTGAAAAGAACAGTATCTACAATGTTCATCCAATAGCTGCTTGCTAGCACGAGCTCGGTAAAAGTCTCCAGTGATCATCCACGTTTTGCGGGCTGATCAGAGGCGGAGAGCTGTGTGAACTGCCAAGCCTCTACTGGCTGTGCGTTCAGGCAAGGTTGAGTGGCAAGTCTCAGGTTATGGTCACTTCAGCACTTACTTAGTGCTCAAACTGAGGAAATAACCCGGGCTTGTAGCCCCTCCTTAGATGGTGTTACTAGTAGTAGGAGCTCCGCTGTTTCTCCCCTCCAGCACTGAAGTAGTGCTTGGATTACTGGAAAGAAACAGGTGGCTGTCTAATGTGTGTGTTGCTAGACTCACGGACTCCTGAAGGGGGTCCGTAGTCAGACTAATTCGGTTAACTAACAATCTCCCGGTTCCTGTTGGCAGTGCATGTCGTAATTGTATCGAACCGATAAAACAGAAAAGTACTCTAAAGAAGAAAATCTTAAGGATAGAGAATAATAGATGTTTATTGAGAACATAAACATTTGACCTGTGCTACCTCCTACTGAACAGTGGAGTGCTGAAGGTAACTGAGTTATCCAGTTGTAGGCGACCTGGTTCTAGGTCACAAGGGAAAGAATATAATTCTAGATGTAAACAAAGTGAATTACTGTAAAACTGTATTAAGTAAATGAGTGTGTAGAAGAGACAAAGTGAATTTAATAAATATTAGCATGTTCGCTGTTTGTTGGATGACTGGTTGTCGTCGTTGGAAGTAGTCACTTTGGGGCGTACTTAAGACTTGGAAGATCTCTGTACATCCCAGCACTGGACAGTGCTTGAGATGTCACAAGAGAAGAAACAAGAATGACTGCTGGAGCTTCGCTACACACTGACTTATACAGTGCTCAAGTCTAGGTTGCTGCAGCGAGGTGCGGAGAAGGCGTGACGTCCTTCTGCCCTGTTGTGGGAGTTGATCTCTGTTCAGCAGTAGTAGGCAATACTGCTTCGTTCATCTTTGGTAGCACTCGGCCTTGCCCAGTGGCAGGCAGCTTGTAGGCTCTCAGGGAGGGGGCAGTCGGTGTTGCCATTGGTTGCGTAACCTTGTGGCCACGTGCTTTGCAGCCCAGCAGATTCTTGGTGGCCGAGAACTCATGTGCAAAGTGTTGCATGCACAACTCTCTCTCTCTTGGGTAGTTTACGTAAACAACTCTTGTGTAGGTTGAAGTAAGGGTATACTTCACGTAAAGAGCGATGAGTCGTTATCTTAGTTGATTAGGTGTAGGAGTGGCACGCGTCAACTTTCTTTGTTGATATTTTTCAAAAGGTAGTAAGTTGACTGGTCAAACCCATTATAAAATTTAAATGTGGAATTATTTTATATCTGTTGACAATTTATTGAAAATACTTTCTAATTTTTCATACGACAAGCATTGCCAAATGTATTACACTTGCATCAAGAAAGGATGTTGGCAACAAGTATAGCTGTAGGTCTATAGTTACCAAACCAGCTTCAAGATTTTATAGTTTATATCTTGGAACAACTTTGGTGTAGCATCAGACTGTGATGTTTATGCTATGTTAACAATAGTAAAACTTACAACACTGTAAATTGGGATGAATAACTTCATAAACACAAGTTTGAGGTTAGGCCTGCATTACAAAACAACACATTGATTTCAAAATGTATCAAATTCATGTATAATTATTGATGGCCAAATTTGTACTTGTAATCAAGACAAATTTAAAACAAAGGTTTAACAGATGGGCGTAGGTAAATACGTACATATAACTTTTTCTATTGTTTATAAAACTTAAGACATAACATGTACTTCGCAAACTCACATGGATTTGTTACCTTTCTGCTGTTGTTCGTTTACTTTCATTATTGTTTTTAACTTTTCTCTTGTAATATTACGTTTCCAACTTTCGAATTTTACTCTTATTTTTAACGATTGACTTCATTAACATACCGGGGATAGGTGGGAAAATTCTGTTAGGGAAAACACGTCGTAAAAACACATTTACACTTACCTCTGGACAGTTGCAGTTGAAATTTTCATCATTTCTGCAACTCATTCGGTGACCTTGCACGCTTCATCTCTTCTCTGCAAATTAAAGAATAAATACTTTAGGTGAGATTGGTAATGTCTTCTTGGTGCCTACTATTCATATGTTGTTGGCTGGAACTCATGACTATATACAAAACCACTATAACAAAAATAAACACTATACTACCTATAAAAAGCTGATTGCAGATAAGCTGAAAAATAAATGAGAAATATTAAAACACAACTTCCAGCTTCCAAATTTGCAGCTTGCCTTGCAGCCATTCCACACATGCAAAGCCAAGCTTGAAGGAACCACAACAACAACAAGGGACCATTGGTTTATACCGCAGCATCGATTACGTGACTCACACAGTATAATTATGAGTTACAATAAATAAATTATATTTATGCCAATAATTACTTTAAAGTATATAAAATAATACTCAAACAACTTAAGTAGTCATAAATTTAAACATTACAATTGCAATAGACTGTTATTTCTTAGAACTACTTTTCAAATTTCAGTGCCAGCTTAACTGGGCATGTTCATCCCCAATCTTTGTGGTGACACATGGTTATACATACGCAGTTGTGTGGCAGTAATTTTTTTCAAAGGTTTATTTCTAGAGTGCTTACTTTATCGTGAACAGCCTTTAATGAGGAAAGTGCACTGGCACTGCTTGACACTCCGCTGCAATCCAAAATTTCGCTCAAAGTGACATCCTCAAGGAAGAACAAAGGGCAACACTACCTCCTCAAACCCAAACCGTACTGTACACTCATCATTGACGGTCATACAATGCTCATTGTTGGACTTATAGGATCAAGGCACCAGCAGAATTCATTGTGTTACCTGACATCAAGGAAGAACTTATACTAGGCCACCCCTGGCTTCAGCAGCAAAAATGCATCATGGATCACGGGCAACAAAAAGTATACCTGGACATCAATCTCCGCGTAACCGCCAACTGGGAACGCTGTCCCAATGCCATCAAACCGCAGTCTCTCCATGAAGAGGAAATAAACCATGAACTCTCCGAAGCCCAGTTCCAACAATTGAAGGAAGTTCTCAATGAGCACATCAGCGCTTTTGGATCCGGAAGAACGCTTCGTCAGGCAAGAACCATCCAGCACGAAATGCTGCTGATTACATCTGCACCAGTCTATATCAGATCTTTCAAATTTTCTACCCGGCGGCACTGCCTCATTATGGAATAACTAGAAAACATGAAATGACAAGGATTCATCGAGCTGTCTGACTCTGTACAAATACCATATTGTATTAATTCCGAAGAGAGATGGACAGCTAAGGTTCTGTGTGAACTACAAAGCTTCGAATGAAGTCACCCTGCTGATTCCTCCACCATCCCTCAACCTAGTGCATACCCTGCCTGACATAGTAGTGGTAAAAGTTTTCAGCAGCTTGGACTTGCAGTATGGGTATTGGCAAATTGCATTGCACCCCAACAGCCGGAAATATACAATGTTAATTTCACCAGAAGGAGAAACCTCCAGTTTAGAGTCATGCCCTTCAGACTCAAGAACGCTCCTGCTAAATTTAAACTGTTAATGTCAGCCGAAGTACTAACAGGCGACATTGAGCAATTTTGCTTCTCATACGTCGATGACATGATCGTTTACTCCAAATCCTGGGAGGAACACCTCATTCACTTGCAACGGTTACTGGAACGCTTGGATCTCCATGATATGATGGTGAAACTCTCAAAGAGCCACTTCGGGAAGTCTTTAATCAAATACTTGGGTACATAGTTTCAACCGAAGGCAATTACCCTCAAACCAAGTTAGTACGGGCTATTCAAGAAGCTGACGAACCGCGCACCAAGAAGCAACTCTGTCGCTTCCTTGGACTGTGTAATTGACTCCAAGACTTCGTGCCCAACATCGCCAACCTCATGGCACCACTACACCTCATGGCACCACTACACCTGCTATTAGAGAAGGAAACATGGTGGCGATGGGGTCTGAACATCGCGCCGCCTTTCACGCTCTCAAGACCAGCTTTCAAGACATCAAGCATCTACACCGGCCACAAGGAGAAAGATCCCTGATCCTACAGACCAACACTTATCATAACAGCCTCGGTGCCATCTAATATCAAGAGGACCCAGATGGCAGACCACTAGTAATAGTCTACGCCAATACTAGCCTTAATGCCACTGAACAGAAGTACCACATAATTGAGCAAGAATGCCTTGCGGTCATTTGGGCTATCCAGAAATACCGCTGTTGACTGGAGGGAACTCGTTTTATTTTGAGAACAGAAAGTAATGCTCCCAAATGGCTTCGGGAATCTAGGAACAACAAAGCCAAGCTTGGAAGATGAGACCTTTTTCTCTCCAAGTTTGACTTTGAAGTACAGCACTGTCCAGGCAAGGACAACGACTTTACCGACGCTCTTGTCACATCAACCAGGCCTGGAAGATGAGACCAAGCCAGACGAAGATGTGGACCACATAACGCCACCTCAACCTCCGGACAGCAACCCAGAAGAACAAATCAGGCTCCTACAGCTCCAGGTTAGCCGAAGTCAGATTGAACGCTACTAGCAACAGGGCCCTGGCGTAAGAGACCTCCTACAGAATCATCCTCAACTATTCATGCTATAAGACAACATTGTCTGGTCATGCAATGATTAACCTGGAGCCAAGCGGAGGGTCTGGATACCAAAGGAGTTGTGTGCCGATATCTGCCTGGCATTACTGGCATACGTGCCTTTGGAATGGGTGAAGCAGTCTTAACTACACAGCCATCCCCTAAGCAGAGGCAACAATCAGTTCAACGTGGGTATAGCCAGGAAGTGGGAGGGCCTCTATAAGGTTATTGTATGTCAGAAATATGTGTATTTGATTAAGGATCGTCGTGGGCGAATTTGCAAAGCGTCAAGGAGACAAATAAGACCCTACCTCAGAGAAGCCACTGTGTCAGAAGTACACACCTCCGCCTCAATTATCTCTGAAACACCATACGACGTGGAAGAGCCTGCTATCTACGCATGGAGTTAGGAGTATACAGGAGTTGGCATGTTGTGACGTAGGTGAATTCACTGGAGATAGGTGGTTTTACGATGGATGCTCTAGACTCCATCTTGAATGTAGTCAAAAACATTGTGTTTACAGTCGAATTACGTTGCGAGAAAGGTTACTTTTGTAGCATTTTGTGTTAATCAAAGAGGATGATGTGTAAACAAATATATGTTACAATTCACTTTTGAAGTTTCACTAGTTTATTATTGAGTCGTGTTTGTTATGCAACCAAATAATTTCATCGTAAAAATATTGATTTTGTATGTGTGATTCGATGACCCACTATTGGGCGACAATAAGCACGTGTTTTAGGTATAGTGCTCATATATCAGGAATTGTGGAAAACTGTTTTTTGAATTAATGATTAAATAAATTATAAGAAGCCAGCCACCATTGTCGTATAATATATTGCAGGTTGTGTATCAGTAATGAGTGCAACAAAACAGTGACCAGCAGCCTAGTTGAATTTATGGAAGGCAAACTTCACATGTTCGTGAGCCATGAATAAATAATTATTTGCTGGCATTTATATTTAAATTCCTAACACTGACAATGACTCAAGATTTTTGTTTGCAATATGACTTAATCTCCTTTATGCATATTTGTCAATATAGAAAATGGTTTCTGGTAGATCAATTCAAATCCGATTTTAGTTATTCCCACTTTTAAATTACATTAATTCTCTGTTCTGATACAGTTTTATGTTTATTTATTCCGTTATTGTAGGGTATAATTTTTTTTATTGCATCTACAATATTGGATTGGGTTAAGTTACCTGTGATACATAAGTAAAACACAGAAATTAAAATTTTTTACTGCATTGTCTGCACTGGACAATCAAGTATTTTAGCAGCTTTCCAGAAGAAAAAAAAGGTGCGGTGACAGGAGACATTTCTGGATAATTTTATTCCCAATATCTACAAAAATTGTGTTTCATCTTTCTCTAAAAGAGCTATTTAATACCATGGGCTTAATCAGTAGCCACAATTTTAATTCAGTCCAACATACTAAAAAAATTTCACATTGAGAGGGAAAAACAAAAGAATATTATTTCTATAAATACACGTTTAAGGATAATAAAGTAACCACCCTATGGTTAGGTTAAGATGTATCAAAAATTATATTCACCAGCTTTTTAGGTTACTCTGGGTAGTTTGATTAGATTAGTATACATTACCACTGCCAAAAGTGGTCCACAAACACACTTGCGACAAAATTTCTTTGTTGTTACCTACCAACTTGTGCAATTATTATTTTTATTGCGAAACTCTCCTCTGAATACATTAAAAAATATTTAGTTTCAATATCTCAGAACCACGCTGCAGAAACTTGACAAACAGACACCCCTCTAAGAAAAAGCATTGTTGCTAGCAGCAGTTTATTCAGCTGAACCTGCAATTCTTGTAAACAGATTTCCCTTGAGCTGAAATTTCGTACACTCTATAATTCATGTAGGCCTGTATGAATATTATATATCAAATGGAAAATTGTCTTGGGACACTTGCCTTTGCAGTAGAGCTCATGTCGCAGGAAACTAGAATTACATATACAAACATACAGACACAGAAAGCCAACCAAGAATAGTTGCCAACAGGTAGGCCTATGTGAAGAACACAAAAGAGAACTTTGTAGAAAGAATTCATTTAGTAAGCAGCAAATTAACAAAACAAAAAATTAATAATGGACACAACAAAAACAGACAAGCACAGTTGTCTTCTTCAACTAAACAATTCCTTCTGTAGAATTCTGTGTGGTCATGTACCTGTTGACAACTATTCCTGTTTCGTTTTGTGTGTTTTTATGTGTAATTCTAGTTTTCTATATCATAAACTCTGCTACAACAGTGTATATCAAAACCAATGTATTATTTGTTTAATATGTCACTACTGCAGACCTGACGAATAGTCTAAACTGTGTGTGATGATGATGTCACTATTGTAAACATTATCACACGAAGGCCGAGCGATGACTAGAGGGTGCTACCTGTACTCCAACCTCGCACTAGAGAAACATCATACGCCTCCCCCTGCAGCCGCTGTGGCTTCTGCAACCCTGACTATATAAGTCAGTGTGTGGCGGACCTCGCCAGTTGTTCCTGCCAGTCTTCGAGCTCGCTCCACCACTTCCAGTGCTGGGGCCCTCCAACTACTGTTAGATCTTTAGCAGTCAACAGAGGCTGCCATCCTTGACATCACTGTTAGAGCTCTGCAGCATCGCTACCAGATGCTCCAGTGGTGCCCATTGCCATTAGCTACCAGAACTTTCTGTATCAACCGGACATTCCACACAATCACGCTACTAGAACAGTGGGTTAACTTCTTTGTCTCGTACAGACACTCCGGTTATAGTTAGTTTTGTCTTAAGCAATCTTCGTAAGTTTTACTTCACTTTCCCTTATTAGTCTAGGACCAGGTTACCTACACCTGGATAATGCAGGTTTACTTCCAGCCACCCATCTGATTGGCAGGAGAGCACAAGTCACTATGTTTACTAAGAGATTAATAAACACAGCTTTGTTTCTCCTAACTATGAGTCTCATTCATAAAGCACTTTTCCGCCATCTGCTGGGAGAACCTCGAGTCAAGTACCACCGACTGGGAACTGTAGACTTTTATTACGAACTAACTATAACTGGAGACACCCCCTCAGGAGGCTCCAGTTCTGATACACACATATTAGACGGCCATCTATTGTATTCCTACCAAGTATCTAGGTGCTGGAGGAGTATAATAGAGGAGCTCCAGCCACTAGAAATACTTCCACCCAGGGAGAGACAGTATGCTTGAGTTGTATCTCTACCAGAGCACCGAGTTGCTCGCGGGGGTATTTGCTTAGGTGCTATGGCGTGGCCTTGGTTGGGAACTCACACCCAGTAGTAGCAGTGGTGGCCCACACTGCTTCAATGCTTCTGGTTCGCCCTTCTGAGGCACCGAGCTCGTGCTACCAGCCACTACTGGGCAGCAACTATTCTAGTGATACTTGTGTCCATGGTGCTCGACTCACAGTTCTCAGCAGACAAACCCGCTCTATGTCATTTAAGGGGAGACACTGTGCAAGTAGTGAGGAGCAAAGGATTGCTCACCTCGCTGTCAAGCAGCAGGGTGGTTTAGCTCCCCCTACAGCTAGTTGACAAGTAGTTAGAACAAGATTGTGTGGCTGTACTCAGGTCACTAGAGCGACCTACATCTGCAGTGTGTGATCCGAATACCTTCTCATGTTCCCCTATTCGTATGCATCCTGCTTGCCACCCCGTCTTGAGTGGGGTAGTAAACAAGACAGAGAGATACCGTGTGATCATGAACCACCTTCTGGAGCTCAGCAGCAACGAGGTGGAACAGTAGATTTTGTGTTGTACTACCCAGTGCCCTCGCTGCCGCCCGAGCTGACTACGCCTGACTCAACCAACTGTACCCAGCTAGCCCTCGTCCTCAAGGCAACAGTAAGTCTCCTACTGCTAGCACCTCCCGCCAGCCTCCGACGACAACTAGCCATGTTACTAGTAATAGGGCAGATCAATACAAGGGGCTCGTTAAACATGGCGTCGAGAACTTTGTTCCCCTGCGCAAGGCTACGTGCCCGTTTACCATATCTAGCTGAAAATGCCAGTAATCATACCCTGAACGTACAACCAACCTAAGTGCAGTCTAAGCCAGACATCCATGATCCAACCTTAGTTAAGCGGACACGCGTCAATTGTTACAATCATTTTTTAAAATTCAACTATGTAATTAACTTTACCTCCCTTCCTATGGGGGGAGGGGGCTGCGGTGGGCATAGTGGTAGGATGATTGCCTTCCACCAATGTGATCCATCTTTGTTGCCGTGTGAGGTTACTCACAGACTTTCACATATAGGAATGTGCTGATTGATGCTACTGGCTGGCATGTTTTCTTGAGATTTTCTGGTTTTCCCCACCCTTGCAATTCAATGCTGCTCCATATCTGCCATATTTCACCTTCATTGGCTCTCAACACCTTGGTTGTTACAAACTACCTAAACCTCTCTTAACTCCTCCCTTCTTAAGATGATTGGAGGCCATGATAGTGTAGTGGTTAGAGTACTCACTTTTTCACGAAGTGCACTTCATTCTAAGTACTCATGAATCATTATCAAGATTAAAATAAGCTTATGTCCAATTAGTTGTTCTCAAAATTAGCATTTCAACAGTCCTTAAGAAGGATGAAATAGTGTTTTAGAAAATCATGTGAAGTTTTTTCTATTTTGCAGATGCTGTAGTTACAGGAAAAGATAGGCTTTATCTAAGTTTTCATTATTTTAATTACCTTTAGAAAACAATAAAATGTAAACATTTGTCATTTACTGTAATGATTACAGCCTACCGTTAAATACATCACCATCTAAGCACACAAGTAAACTTGATTAATTTAACTAAAATCTTGTCAACAGCAGGTTCATTAGAGAATGGTACACCCAGAACACAATGAAGGGAATACAAGGAAGGAATTGATCATTGCCTTTATTGAGCCACCTCAGAAATTGAATGGAGTGAGTTCGGGAAACCATGGAAATTGCAAATCAGGAAGGCTACATTCATTAGCTATTAAAAATATGAGAACTGATTTGGTTGTATATTCTTGTGTTGATAAACAGGTGATTTCTCTGCTAACTTGGGTAGAAAGAAATTGTAAGGGTGACGTTTTTTGTAAGGTATAGCCTTGTATTGGTTTACGAGGTGATTTGCCATTAATGCCCAGCAAACAGCTATTTTATCAAGAGGAAACTAAAGGTTATGTTTGGAACATGCTTGGATCAGTTGTTCACATTATTTCTACCTTCACTGTAAACTTTCACAGCCTCAGCTACTAATAATTGAATTCCATAAACTCCTACACTGAAATAGCAAATCGGCATTTAGAAAAATACGTATCTGCAGTTCCATAAAAGTACCTGTACCTCAATAAGTTCGCAACGTGCAGGCTAAACGTTAAATGCACGGCAGGTTAGTAATCACAACAATACTTGCGAAAATGAAACACACAGCAATTGATAATTTATAAACTTACACAGATAACATATCACTATACACATCATAATTGTGCGATATATTTCACATATGCATTCACGGTACATACGAATACACTAAACATGGTTACTTTCGGCAATATACCTAAACATTGTTATTTTGGCAATATACACCGAACTCGCATGACCCGGTTCGTACACATTTTCATCCATTAATATTAGTTTTGTTCGTCGCCGAATAAATCAAACATAAATAGTAGTTTTACGGCATGTTTACATGCCAAATTCACTTTTCACAAATGCAAGAAAAACATAAATTTAGAGAAAATTCAGAATAACTTGCAAGGCTAGTCAATGTAAACACAAGTTGTCTCTCCAGTACGGCTACTTCACTTGTAATGCACTCGCAGACGACTTCAACAGCGTATTATATTCTATTTTAGTGCAGTTAAAGTTTTATCATAACTTTTAAAAGCTCCTATAGTCATCAGAACATTATTTCGTGGCATATTTTCAAGGCAAATATATAGGGCATGGGAACCAAATCAACCAAAACGCTGTATACAACACTTCCATTTAAATGTAAATAATTCCTAACTTTACATATGTAACGGAATAATTTATAGTTCCTCGCCTGACACAAACACACACATGGTTTTTATATATATATATATATATTATCATTAAGGTCAAAAAGGGTTGTATGTTAATTTATGTCAATTTTAATTAGAGTTGTTCCGATACCATGTTTACCAATACAGATACCCCGATACCAAATGCCCTTCACACTGAATTTTAAAAGAAGTATTACTGTTATAGGATGTTCATGGTAAAGTGAGCACTTTTTGAAGCTGTTTCATCAGACATAATAACCAATAAATATGTTTTGTTGTGTCCTCGGAGTTTTTGTTTTTGTATGGTGAATGTATGCACTGTGTTTATTACTCTCAGGGCAAGGTTTACATTAACAAGTGGTGGAAGGATATAAATTGTTTGAAAGAAACAAGTAACTAGGGCTTCAAAAGTGCTTACTTTACCATGAACGACCTGTAATAATACATTAAAAACATTTCTCCTAGACTCATTTAAATAAAGAAAATAATATCTTAAAATACTGTATATAATTTATTGTAATCGAACACAAAATGCAAGCTGACCTGAAACTTTCAAACCCTATGAAAATGCACATAATATGACACCAAATGCAAGTCAAATTTTAAATGTTCCATGCACACTATCAGTTAAGAGTGCACTGAGAAGTTATCGATCTGGCAGTGTCATGTCTTTTGGGTTACGAGAGAGGAGGGGGGATGACCTCTCCACGCCACTACCTGTTGGCGACACCTTGCACGCGTAGCAAATGTCTGTCTTTTAAAGTAATTAATCATATTATACTACAAAGAAGACTTGAAATTTTGAGACACAATGAGGTGATTATAATTGATTTCTTCACTGTCTTTAATAATTAATCGATGCTCGGTGCTTACCTACCCACTATTAGACGGCAAAAGGTGTCAAATAGGCACTTACATATTATAATTTTATTAAAAAATGCATGTCTATTGAAATTAATTAATATAAATCCTCCGATTTCCTCACAAGAAGTTACTGAAAATGAACACTTATAATACAAGTCACAGTTCGAACAATTTTTTGCTGACAAGTGGTAGAGTATATGCTTTTCGGCATATAATTTTATTTGCAAGGATGCTGCCCTTTGAGTTAAATATTAATATTAAGTTTTAAAGTCATATTAATTTTACGACAATGAAACACCAACCTTACCAGAAAAAACAACCTTTAAACACAAAAGAAAACATCTTTACGAATAATAATTCCTCGTTAAGATTTTTTGCATAACATTTTCAGGTGAAACCATTTGCTTTGAAATAAAAGTGACGTTAGGTGCAACTATTTTGAGCTACGCATACCGTATTAACCTGTGTATAGTGCGCACTCATGTATAGTGAGCACTATGATTTTTGCAACACGTTCCAGGGGAAAAAAATTTTTTTAATAGAATTGCACCATAAATTTGTGGCGTCCTGTTAGTAAGTATGGGAAAAATTATTCTTTTTTACATTAATGTGTGGTGATTGTGATGTGTATCGAAAATACTTTAATTAAATAACTTGGGTGCAAAAAAACCTAAATTTAAAAAATCCGGAAACCTCCTCCTACTACTCAACATTTCCAGCTTCTGTTTTTTTTTTTTTTTTTTTTCCTGTCTCCTTTTAGCAGTGACCGGCTCTCTCTTTTTTTTTTTTTTTTTTTTTTTGCCATGCTAGAATGTCATGTTACCCTTATCTAAAAAAAAAGGGTCACCTTGCCCCCCCCCCCTTTTTTTTCTTCAATTCATGAACATGGCTAGCCTCTGCCATGGAAACAAAGAGGAATGGCGGAATTATCAACCGGCAACATGTGGGTGTTGTTACAAGGAGGTGGGGTGCTGTAAACATGTGGCAGCCCTGGTTTTGTTGCGTGACAGGATGCCATTATTTGGAGGTGATGGGGGGAACCAGGATTTCGACCTGCACATAACTGAAGGGTCGCTGAGTGAGAAAGATAGAGAAGGGAGAGGAATGATGTAAGAGCGAGAGATGAAACAACAGACTGTTCCCTCAACATCCCAGAACAATTTACGGCTATCACCCCCCCCCCCTTCTCTCCCCCCGAATTATGTCCCTTTATTTTGGGGAAATAGGGTGTGCTACTCACGAGTAAATACAGTTTTTTTTTTTTTTTTTTTTTTTGCGTACACAAAGCGAAATATGGTAATTTTTATGCCTAAAGAAAGTAATAACCTGATTTCATTGTCTACAACTGATACTAAAGGGTCTGTTCGATACCATACCCAATACAGATACATCGGGAAAAGGTGACGTATCGGCCGATACCGATACTTAGTATCGGTATCGGAACAACTCTAATTTTAATACACTTCAAAATGCACGTGAAAGATTAGCTGATACAATGTTTTTGACTAATATTGATCACATGACCTTTTTACCGGAAAACAACCGTCTAACTCCATTATATAAACTCACTTCACTTGTTAACACTGCACGGTATAGGACATAGCCACCCCCTCTATCTATGCCACTCCAGAGGAAGAATGGTTGCCACAACCTTGAGAGGGAACTGATGAGAAGCACACTATCCAGGGAACCACCTACTTCATGCCTGCGCGGGTGGAATTCCCTAAACCGCAAGCCAAAGAATAAGTACAGATGCTGCCTTCAACTCCTACAGAATTCAAAAGGAAGTTCACCAACCGACCCGGGAAGTGGACTCCAAGAACAAGCAAATTATCTTGAAGTCTTCTGGATGGAGATCCAAGCCTTAAATGGCCTCATGCAAGCTCCATCACCAAGAGGATTCAAGACTCAAGTTCCATCAAGCCGACAGCGCTCCAGATGCCTTCAGCTTGACAGACACCTGCAGCGCCGGACGTCATTGCAGCTGCCGCTGAGACGCCACCTCTCATGAGTGAGGCACATGCTGCTAAAACTGCCAATCAACATAGGGCCTTTTTCAAGACCGCCGCTCAACTGATACCACCAGCTGTGGTCTCCCTGGATCGTGCTGCTACCGTGCTGGCCGAGTCGTCACTCAACACAGAGGCCGCCAGCTTTGAGTTCTCGGCATCACCCCACGCTGAAGCTGACTCCCAGGCCCGACTCCATGGACGTGTAGGAGGTCACTACCCGACCTCTGACTCAGGTGTCTCGAGTCGGAGGAGCAGACGAAGATGTCCCTCCACTGCTCCATACGACTGATGTGGTCGCGATGTCACTGCCATTCTCATGGCCACACTTCCCGGATGAGGGAAGATTATCTCCGAGACTCCAGCATCTCCTAACGCCAGGGCCGTTTTCATGGCCACACCTCCCAGACGAGGGAGAACCCACTATGAGTCTACAGCTGGAAGTGAGCCGTTTTAAAATTTTAAGCCGCATCAGTTTTTAAAGTTTCCCACTTTGGTACATTTTGAGTTTTTTAAATATAATTAAGGTTTACGGAAGATAAGGAACATTCAGGGTAAATTTGGTATCCTTTAATTTTAGCTGTTTTTGTGGTCCTGACTGTTCTTTGTTTTAATCCTAAGGTATGCATGGACCTTAATTCAGTATTTCAAGGATATTTACTATCTCAAGCTAGACAGTATTTCATAATGAAAAAAATAGATAAAATATTTTATTAAGAATTTTAATTTGTGTATTTTTCCATATTTTCGGTTTACAGGTGAATTTTGTTACCTGTAATTTTATCAGTGATCATCATAGTTAGGGCAATATCTCTCTTTGAGTCTTTCCTAAGATTTTTAATGTCCTTTAATATAATCTAATTAGTATATCTTGGTACTGAAGTTTATTTTAACTTGCTTGTAAATTCAGTTCCTTATTAATTATTGGATTTAAAAAAGGTTTTATGTATAATTCATTTAATTTTAAATTATTTTTACTAGAATGTCAAATTAGTTAATTAATAGTATTTCTGGCCTTTTTACTTATGTTAACTCAGTTATTAGGGGATAACTCAAGTATTAAATTTTGTGTTACCATTTCACATGTTAGTTTCAGTCCCAGTTATGTTCAGGTAGAGCAGACGGCCTGGCAAGATAGTTCGCAGCACGAACAGCTTGGGCTCTGTCCCACACTGTTATCAAATGACAGGATGCAGCCGTATGCACTCTCAGTCATGTTTCCGTGTTTAATTTTGCACTGCCTGTGCTCTGCACCATTCGCCCACCCACGCTGTAAACTTCCCGCTGACTTTATAATTTATTGCTCCCGTTACAGTAGTAAAGTGCACTAACTCCCGCTTGAAAGAGCATATCAGACACACTAGTGCCACCTAGCAGTGTGCACTGAATGAATATAGTTGGTTTTATCGCTGTTGGAGTGCTAGCGCTCAGGAGCTTCGTCGCGGCTGGCGCAGTGAGCGGTGCGGCATTCAGGAGTTCGCTTCAGACGAGAGCTGCACGAAACCACAACTACTGCTTCTTCCCTCATTGTAACGAAGTGATGTAGTCGCTTTCGAAGAGTTTACTGACTGGCATGTAGTCAGTAGTGGAAGATGAAGACTAGCAGCTGTAGTGAAAATAGTATTTATTTATTTTCTTTTTGGTTTTGGTGAGGTACACACTGTCCATAGCGCAACAATGTTAGTCTTTTAGCAGCTTCCACCGGGTAGGTTTTCTTCTAATTTTATTTTAAATTACTTGTCTTTCGTTCCTTTTTTAGTTTCCAAATTTTTTTTTATGCGCAACTCTACATTTGCAAGTGTCTATTTCTTTCGGCCCATCTTTGCGCTTACTTATGGGAAACCTCTACAATGTTCAACCTTGTTCCAGCCCTGATTTCCTTACCACATCATCCCTAATCTGGAGAGCAGTGATAGCAACTTCTATCATTGCTGAGCATGACAACGGCGCCACACTGTGTTGGACATGTTTGGGAATAGGAATCACGGGAGTAATTCAACTCTGCAAATATGAGTAAACAAAACAGATGAAGTTTTAATTATTTTTATTTTCTGATCAGTTATGTGTGTTTGTAAAATCTTTAACCATGTCACACTTTAAATTTAGTTTTGCAGTATTATATTGCGAAGGCTCAAAGTAAATATAGTAATAAAACAAAAGATTGTTAATGTCTTAAACTAATTCTATATGTGAGGCACCCCATTTATAAGTATCTCGCCATCTTTCAATTACGTGGCTATTCATTAAGTAATTGATTTATGTCATTATAATTATAAAAATGATGTAACCAAAAAACAGATGCTCAAAGGTCATAAAAAGTTATCTTGAAAGAAAAGAATAGATCTCAAATCACCAATTATTTTATTTTATTAAAATCCTTAGCATAATATAACTTTTCTTAACCACCATTCTTTAATTAATTGTGTTTATTTTCACTATTCATTGTACCTTATCCATGTTCCAGCACACTTGGTCTTAAAAGGTATTTTGAAGTATTAATATACTAACAAATATGGTAGCAGATTTGTTTTAATCTAGGGGCAAAGGTATAGAGCGGTAGCACAAGATGGTCAGACAACAAGACTACCCCAGACGGTTTTCAAGACTTCAGCATCAGCATCACTCATTCTCACGGCCATCACCGAGTCCACACCCAGAGGGGCAGCACAAAATGGTCAGGCGACATGTCTGCCCCAGACGGTCAACAGACAAGGGAAGAAGAGGATCCACAGCAAACCTGCTGTAGAGCCCTAGGTCATTTCCAAAACCTCAGCTCTGGCAATTGCATCTGAGGAGGGAGGTGGTAGCACCAACAGAAACACCACTTCTGCTAACAGTGCAGGCATCAGCTTGGGTGCGAGTATCCGACAGGGTAGGTAACGTAGCCTCCAAACTACCCATGATGGCAACAGAGACACCCAACACCGGGACCAACCAGGCCCCCAACTTTGGACGAAGAGGGAGGGATGCCCATCAGAGCTGTTCAGCCGGAGATTACTGACTTAATTTCAGCTGCAATTCCCAGTACCAAGGGGGTAGGTGATGCAGCCTACAGAATACCCCTGACGGCAGTGGAGCCACCCGACACAGGGACCAACAGGACAGAGCTGGTGGTCACTGCCCAACTCTCGGCTCTGGTCCCAACTACAGCTACAGAGGAGGTAGGCCACGCAGTGTCCAGACTACTACTGATGAGCATGATGATGCTGACGCAGCTCGTCCCCCAGCACGTAGAGATCAGCCCTCGACCACTGCTGGGGATGGCCACACCACGACGGCCGACCTTCTACATGGCCACCTGTATGTTTCACCAGGCTGAATCTGCAGTATGCACCACCACGTAAGTGAGGGCGACCACCAAAGGCGAAGAGAACGCCGAAAACAGTGAGTGAAAAGGCATGCATAAATAAACTAGAAGACTGATAGCAATTATTACACTATTGTACCTTTGATCATTAATTAATAAACATGTACCACCAACGTACGCCTCTCAGTGAACAGTGCAGTTACGTAATTATAAACATTTTTCTGGGCTGGCATCAAGAAAGTTTTCTTAAGGTGACCTGCCTTTTTGCAGCTATACTAGCTGTTCTAATCTATCCATTATTACGTAATTTGCTATTGTGTTAATGGCTTGTTAATTGGCATGTATAAAGTTTACGTGAGCACTTTGGACACGTCAGTGACAGTGCCACGTATTATGAAGCGAGTGTACAGAAGATGTCACGTGTGTAAATACATTTGAAGATGCCGTAATTCTTGTTGAAAAGAAATTTGACAGAAATGTTAAAAATTTCTAAGAATGTTGACAACAATTTTTGAGACTTTAAACTTTCAACATACTTTGCTTTATATAGAATCACCTCAAAAAAAATTAAAAGTTTTTGTACCATTGTGTAGAATCAATTTGCACTTTTTCTGTTTTCAAGCCAATTTAAATTCAGTTTTAATAATGTAGATAATTTTGCATTTTAACATCTCATTCTTATTTTGTGTAGAATCGCTTCAAGAAGCATCAAGCCAAACTGATTATGTAGAAATAATCAAAAAAGTCTTTACTAAATATCATATGTAGCATTGTGTAGAGTCGCCTCAGTAAATCACAAACCTAACAAAAAGACACTAAAGCAAACAAAAGGTTGTGATGAAACTTGCATTATTTATATAATTGCCAGTGACTTGTGTTTTAAAAAGGGTATTCTTCATGATCTATCCAATGTCAATGTATAATGGTGTTTCGCACGCATTGTTTGTTAGTTAACTTCATTGCCAACTTGACTAAACCCCGTAGCTTTCTTTTATACAAGTTATATTCCTGCTGTGCAACACATAGGAGACCTGGGTAGAGGTCACTTTTTATTCTTCGCATGAGGAGGCCACAGCAGGATAGCTAGCTGACACAAGCCTTAAGAGTGGGGCTTTGGGCAGTTTTAATTATTTTTTTAAATATAAGTTGCAACAATAACCATTATAATTTGATTCTCCCCAAGGGTCAAATTTTATTTTGTGTGCAGTCCACTATGTCTTTGCATTCTTTTCACAGGTTTCAACTCTGTAACCTCTTATTGTATGCACCCAAGTCTTACCGCTATTCTCGTAGGGTGGCACACGTTAAATAAAGACCTTACACCCGTTCCAGGATTCTTTTTCGCATCATGACCTTACTCAACCTGAGAAAAGCTCGCAAAAAAATGCACACAGCTTCACCCACAGCAAGCACAGCTGCGCGCCAAGGACAAAATAAAGAGAACACCATATGCATTAGAGAGAGACAGAAATGTATAGCCAGCCCCTGTGCTTCAAAGAGAGCAAATAAAAGAGTCGCACACCGCCTGCAGCCACGACCTCCAAGTTCAGCTGACTTGCAAGATCAAGGTCGAGCACAGAGCAACGCACAGACCAGAAGCAGCTACAGAAACCAACCAGGAGAGAAAAAAAATTGTTCTTCAGAGAACAGTCCTACATTCCCTCAAAAGAATTTCTTTCTCATCTTGTTCCTTCAAGGATGAGCCTTCGTTGTAACTGTGAGGGGACGAATTGACGCATGATGTCTTTTCAATAATGATTGAATGACTTCACCTCATCAGTGAGCAAGCTTTGCAGCTCTATTTCCACAGAGTTTTCATTGTTACCACACATCATGAGATGCATGATTGTACTGTCTACTACTGCTCATGGACGGGTGCTCCAGCATGAAGATTGTACTGTTCATCAGCCGAGCCACCGAGGCTATGAATCCAAGGCACTTCAGTACCACAGCACGCCATGAGATGGCTCTACCAGTACATTTCACTACATCTTGATTCTCCAAGCTGGCCTGTGACGTTACGCCTTGAGGAAGCTATGCTACAGCTACTCCTCGATCAATCATCCTCCAGCTGACTGGAGGGGTATCACCAGCCAGAGTATCAATAGTGTGCAGCCATTCTTTAAACGCCATTCTTCTCCGGGCCTTGGTCACAATGGAATCAAAGCAACTCTTTCCTTGACCATTCTTCATTTACTCCACCACAGACTCTGCGGGAGAACTTGACCAGCCTGCTCGTTCGCTCCAAACTACCTTTCCTTCATCACATTCATGCTGAAGAAACCTCCTGCTCCTTGGTCTCCACCACAACTCATTGCTGGAGATATCCTTCTACCAGCCTGTCTTCACCGCACACTGTGCCGAAGATCCAAC